>CAUYQG010121663.1:0-29422 GCA_963574415.1 Tarsius wallacei | reverse complement strand
CATATAGACCAATGGAACAGAACTGAGATTCCGGAAGCAAAACCTCAATTTCTCAACCAATTCATCTTCGACAAAGCCTCCACCACTAACCACTGGGGAGAGGAGAACCTATTCAGTAAGGGGTGCTGGGAAAACTGGCTGACCACATGCAGAAGACAAAAACAGGACCCTTACCTATCCCCATACACAAAAATTCAACTCTAAATAGATCAGAGACCTAAACGTAAAACCTCTATCTATAAGAACCTTAGAAAATGCAGGAGACATCCTTATGGAAATTGGAACTGGCAACCAGTTCCTGATGAAAACCCCAAGTGCCCCTGTCATAAGAGATAAGATAGACAAGTGGGACCTCATCAAACTGACAAGCTTCTGCAAAGCCAAAGAAACTATCAAAAGAGCAGGGAGACAGCACACAGACTGGGAAGAAATATTTGCCAACTGTATGTCTGACAAAGGCCTAACATCTAGGATTTACAAGGAACACAAACATGCTGAAAAGAAAAAAACAAACAGCCCCATTGTAAAGAGGGCAAAAGATATTAATAGACAGTTCTCAAAAGAAGATGTACGAGTAGCCAACAGATACATGAAAAAATGTTCAGCCTCACTAGTCATCAAGGAGTTGCAAATTAAAACTACACTGAGATACCACCTAACTTCAGTCAGGATGGCCCTCATCAATAACTACAAAAATAACAAATGTTGGAGAGGGTGTGGCGAAAAGGGCACACTACTACACTGCTGGTGGAGTGTGAACTAGTACAGCCTCTGTGGAAAACAGTGTGGTGATTCCTAAAAGTTCTAAAAATCCACCTCCCATATGACCCCGCAATCCCCCTACTGGGAATATATCCGGAAGAACTCAAATCATTCTATAAAAAAGATACCTGCACATGTATGTTTATTGCAGCATTGTTCACAATAACAAGAACATGGAACCAACCGTGCTGCCTATCAAAAGAGGACTGGATTTAAAAAAAAGTGGCACATATACACAATGGAATATTATGCAGCCGTAAAGAAGAACAAAATCATGAACCTCACAGCAACCTGGATGGAATTAGAGTCTGTAATACTGAGTGATCTTTCACAGAAACAAAGAACTGAGTATCACATGTTCTCACTCATAAGGGGACCTTGAACAACTATTGTAATACTATAAGAAAAGGATTAACAGTAGCGGGAAACTGCGGGGGGTGGAGGGCAGGTGGTGGGGAAGTGGGACTGGCAGTAGTGGGAATCTGCCTGGGGAAAGGGGGGCACAGCTCATCAACAAGGGTACCTGCATAATGAATATTTGTATACCTAACCCTGAATTGCACCCCACATCTTTAAAATAAAAGATTTAAAAATTAAAAAAAAAGAAACACATCTCAGAAGGCTATAGCTGTCCATAGATAGTGATTCCGCTGATAGATTGCGGCAAAGATTTTTTTTTTTTAATCGAAAGCCTTCTGGAAAGGATTAATCATTTTCGATGCCATTAAGAACATTTGTGATTTGTGAGAGGAGGTCAAAATGTTAACATGAACAAGAGTTTGAAAGAAGATGATTCCAGTCCTCATGGATGACTTGGAGGGGTTCATGACTTTAGTGGAGAAAGTCACTGCAGATGTGATGGAAACAGTAAGAGAACGAGAATTAGAAGGTGGAGTATGAAGAGGTGACTGAATTATTGCAATCACATGATGAAACTTTACTGGATGTGGAGTTGCTTTTTATGGTTGAGCAAAGAAAGTGGTTTCTTGAGATAGAAACTATCTCCTGATGAAGATGCTAGGAACGTTGTTGAAATAACAACCAAGAATTTAAAATATTACATCAACTAAGTTGAGAAAGCAGTGTCAGGGTTTGAGAGAAGGGACTCCAATTTTGAAAAACTTTCTACCTTATGTAACATGCTATCAAACAATATCTCATGCTCATGCTATGGATAAATCTTTCATGATAGAAAGACTCAGTCAATGTAGTATACTTCACTGTTGTCTTATTTTTAAAAAGTGTCACAGCCACTCCAGCCTTCAGCACCCACCACTCTGATCAGTCAACTGTTATCAATATAGAGGCAGGACCCTCAACCAGGAAAAAAGATTATGACTCATGAAAGGCTCAGATGATCATGAATATTTTTTAACAATAAAGTATGTTTAAATTAAGGTATGTACATTGTTTTTCAGGCATAATGCAATCACATACATAATAGACTATAGTATAGTGTAAACCTAACTTTTACATGTGCTGGGAAACAAACAAACAAACAAACTTATCTGACTTGCCATATTGCAATATTTGCTTTATTTTGGTGGTCTGGAACTGAACCTACACTATCTCCAAGGTATGCCTGTACTTAAACATTATCTAAGTGTTTGTAGATTATTATCCATCTCCCAATTCAATGATTGTCTCTCCCAGCTATTTCAAATATATTGGTAAACTCATCCATTGTTTTATATTTCAATTATGGATGCTTGTATTTCAAATCTCACCGTTCATTTCTTTTGCTTTTGCTTTTTTGCCTGTATTTTCAAAACAAAAACTTTTCTTAGATATGATAAACACAATTATTTCATGATGTGCATTCACAAAAAAACCTCAAATCTAAGACCCTTGTATTTAAATGCTGGACTTGAGGGTTTTTGGATCATCTGGAAAGAATGGATTTAGGCTGAGAACCCACACAAGAGCTGACTTTTGGTTGAGAATTCTCAAGGAAAAATTTACTTCTGTTTCTCCCCACTCAGTGCCAAATGTTCAAGATAGGCAGTTTAACTAGCTGTCATTTGAAGCTGGAAGTGGGCACAGATTTATTACTAATTCGTTCTTTTTCTGAGTTCTAAGGATGTAGTTCTTTGTACAGGGTTGTTTTGATTAAACCTTCCCTCTTCCCCTTTCGGTGAACTTTTGGAGGCCCTGAAAAAAATCAAAGCTCAAGTGCCCCTAAATTCGGCAAATGCATTTGGATCTCAGCTAATTAAAAAAAAAGCATTTTATGTTCAAGGGGCACATGTGTAGGTTTTTTACATGGGTATACCGTATGACGGTGAGGTTTGGGCTTCTACTGAGCCCGTCACCTACGTGGTGAGCATGGTACCCAACGAGTGGTTTTTCCTCCCTTAAGGAGTTACCAGTGTATGTTGTTCCCATCCATGTGCCTGTGTGTAGTCAGTGTTTAGCTCCCACTTACAAGTGAGAACATGTAATATTTGGGCTTTCTGTTTTTGTGTTAAGTTGTTTGGAATAATGGCCTCCAGCTGTATCCACGTTTCTGCAAAGGGCATGATTTTTTTCTTTTTTATGACTGTGTAGCATTCCACAGTGTATCTATACCATATTTTCTTTATCCAGTGTACTGTTGATGGACATCTAGGTTGGTTCCGTGTTTTTGCTGTTGTGAATAGTTCAGATAACTATTGTTAATTTTGTTCAGATAACTAACCTCTTTATGCATTTGTTCTCTCCTAGTTTTTGGACTCAGAGGAATTCTACTTTCTTGCCAGCACAGTGGTAATTTAAGACAAATGTATCTGATATTTTATCCAGTATTTTAAAGTTTTCAACAGGAAAGTTGATCAGGATATCTATACCACTATACTGGTAGACACAGAGGCTATTCACATGTCAATATTTTTAATGGCACTCGAGTGCACAGAATTGAGTTAATTCTAATTCTTGGTTCACGAGAAAGATTTATCAGTGGTTCTTGTATTGCTCTCTTTTGTTTTTACATATTTATTCATCTTCTGCTCCATGCACTTATTTTAAAAGGATACAATACACATCTGTTAATCCTTCTTCCAACATAAAAACTAGAATATTCACTTGAATTCACATCTGTTGTGGCAACACTCTTTCGTGGTTCCCGCATGACTTTCTTTTCTTTTTCTATTTATTTTTTCATTCTTCTATGTACAGACGATTCTGTACATAGTCATTTTTAGTATAGTCACAGATTTGTGTAACCGTCACTGCTATCTCATTTTAGCAAATCTTCCTCAACTCAAAAAGAAATCCTGTTCTATTAACAGACACTCCTCATTCCCATCTCGCCTTGTCTAGCACCTGCAATCACTAATCTACTTTCTGTCTTTAAGGATTTACCCATTCAGGGCACTTCATATAAATGGAGTCATATTACAATATATGGTCTCTTGTGAGTATCTCCTGTCACTTAGCATACTGTTTTCAAGGTTCATTCATGCCATAGCATGTATAAGTACTTCATTCTTTTTATGGTCAAAAAATATTCTAATGTATGCTGCTATGAACATTTGTGTACAAATTTTTGAGTTGACATACATTTTCATTTCTCTTGGGTATATACCCAGATGTAGAGTTGCTGGTAACTTAATGTTTAACCATTTGAGGAATTGACAGATTGTTTGTCAAGGTGGCAGCTTCAGTTTGCAATCTTATGATATGCAGTCCCATATCGTATGAATCTTCTGTATGTCCTTGCCAACATTTGTTATTAACTGCCTTTTGATTATGGCTATCCTTGTAGATATTAGCTGTTACTTCATTGTGGTTTTAATTTGCATTTCTCTAATGGCAAATGGTGTTGAACATCTTTATGTGCTTATTGGTTATTTCTACATTTCTGGAGAATTATTTGTTCAGATGTTTGCCCTTTTAAAATTAGGTTATTTGTCTTTTTATTGTTGAGTTGTAAGAGTTCTTTATATACTCTGTATACAAGATGTTTATCAGATATATGACTTACAGATATTTTCTACCATTATGTGAGTCATTTTTTCACTTTCTTAATAGTGTTTTTTAAAGCACAAACATTTTAAATTTTGATGAATTACAGTTTATGTATTTTTCATTTGTTGCTTATTCTTTTGCTGTCGTACCCAGGAATCCATTGTCAAGTCTGAGGTCATAAAGATTTACTCTTATGTTTTCTTTTATAGTTTTAGCTTTTATAATTAGTTTTATAATCTATTTTGAGTTATTTTTTGTATATGGTATGAGATAGGGGTCCAACATCATTCTTTTCATGTGACTATTCAGTTGTGCCAGCACCATTTGTTGGAAGGACTATTCTTTCCAGTGAACTCACTTGATTGCATTTTCAATAATCAATACACGTGGGGGTTTATTTCTGGATTATTCCATTGCTTTATATATCTATTCTTATACCAGCCGCATTGTGTCTTAATTACTATAGTTTTGTAGTATGTTTTGAAATTAAGTGTAATAAGTCTTCCAACTTTTTTTTTTCAAGAGTGTTTTTGCTATTTGTGATTCCTTACCATTACATATGAATTTTAGAATCATCTAACAATGTTGTTTCTTCCAATCCATGAGCATGGAATGTTTTTCCATTTGTTTGTGTCTTACATTTCTTTAAGCAGTGTTTTGTAGTTTTTGTTATAAAGGTCTCACTTCTCTGGTTAGAAAGATGTCAAGGTTTTTATTTTGTGTGTGTGTGGCTATTGTGAATAGGATTGTACTTTTTATTTGATTATCTGCCTGTTTGTTGTTGGTGTATGAAAATAAGACTGTCTTTTGTATGTTAATTTTGTACCCTGAAACTTTGCCAAAGTCCTTTATCAGTACAAGGAGGTTTTTGATAGACTCCCTTGGGTTTTCCAGGTATAGGATCATATCGTCTGCAAAGAGGGATAACTGAACTTCCTGTTCTCCTATTTAGATACCCCAGACTTCTTTCTCTTGTCTGATTACTCTAGCTAGGACTTCCAACACTATGTTGAACAGGAAGGGTGAGCGTGGCTCTGGTTTTTGGGAGAAATGATTCTAATTTCTATCCATTTAGCAATATGTTGGCTGTGGGTTTTAATACCCACATATTTGTAAGTTTTTCAGCTTTCTTTTTGTCATTTATTTCTTAATTTATTCTATCGTGGTTGGAGTATTATTTTGTATTATTTCTACCCTTCTAAATTTATTGAGGTTTACTTTGTATTATTTCTACCCTTCTAAATTTATTGAGGTTTACTTTATGACCTTATATATGATTTATTCTGGAGAATGTTTCATGTGCTCTTGACAAGAATCTATATTCTGTTGTTGTTGAATAGAAAGTTCAACATATATCTGTTCGGTCTCAATGATTTACAGTGTTATCCATGTGTTCTGATTCCTTGTTAATCTTCCTCCTACTTGTTCTATTCATTATTGGAAGTGAAGTACTAAAATCTCCAATTTTTATTAAGTTTTCTACATCCCCCTTCATTTGGGCTAGTTTTGCCTTACCTATATTGGTGATCTGTTGTCAGGTGCATGTACGATTATAATAGTTTTTTCTGTAGATGAATTGGTCCATTTATTATTATAAAATATTTCTCTTCATCTTTATCAACACGTTTGTTTTAAAATTGATTTGGTCTGATATGAGTCTAACCACTCCAGCTTTTTTGTGGTTGCTGTTTGTATGATTTATTTTTTCCATCTTTTTACTTTGAATTCATTTGCATCTGTATTAGTTTGCGAGGGCTGCCATGACCAAATCCCTCAGACTGGGTGGTTTAAACAATGGAAATTTATCTTCTCACAGTTCTGGAGGCTATGAGTCCAAGATTAAGGAAATAGCAGGGTTTATTTTTCTTCTTAGGCTTCTCTCCTAGGCTTACAGATAACCGCCCTCTCTTGATGTCCCCACATGATCTTTGCTCTGTTTACACACAACTGGTTTCTCTATTCTCCTTTTATAAAGACACCAGTCATACTGAATTAGGGCCCACCCACAATGGTTTTATTTTCCTTAAAAAAAAAAAGTTCCTATTTCCAAATGCAGTCACATTCTGTGGTCTTGAGTGTAAGAACTTTAGCATATAAATTTTGGCATGGGAACACAGTTCAGTACACAACAGTACTGTGGAATTTAACATGTGTCTTCTGCAGATAACATATAATTGGATCTTGCTTTTTTATGCAGTCTGACAAGCTCTGTCTTTTGACTGGGTAGTTTAATTCATTCACATCTAAGATTCTTATTGACATAGTTACATTCATTTGCCGTTTTACTTTTCTTATATAACTCATGTCTTTTTTTTTGGTTCCTCTATTTCACCTTTAGTGCTCTGTTTTATATTGAGAGGATCTTTTCTAATGTAGACTTTTAATTTCTTTAACTGTTTTCCCACAATACATTAAAAAGTGTATTTCCTTAGTGGTTGCTCTGGGTCTTACCATATACATCTTAACTTATTAGAATCATCTTCAGCAATATATTAATTTAATTTCAGTAATCTTTTGAAATGTTATTCCTATATAAACCCATTCCCCTCTCTCCCTTTTGTGAAATTGTGGTTATACATATTACATCCTTAAATGTGACAAAACCAGAATTACATAGCTATAATGATTACCTTTTAATGAAGCTGAAAGAATAAAGGAGAGCAAGCGTATTTTTATAGCTTTTGTTATATTAACCTTCTTACTTATTATTTCTGATCTTCTTCATTCGTTGCTATGTGTATAATTAACCATCGACAGCCATTTCCTTAATACACTACAGCTTTGCTTCCACCCATCTCCTTTGTGCTATACCAACAAACATATTACATTTTTTTCTTCTTCTTCTTCTTTTTTTTTTGGTGAGTTGCAGTCTCACTCCATTGCCCAGACTGGTGTACAGTGGCATGCTCACAGCCACCTCAGCATCGACTCTCTGGGTTCCAGCGATTCTTCCGCCTCAACCTTCCAAGTAGTCAGAACTACAGGTGCACCCTACCATGCCCGGTTAATTAATTAATTCTTTTTTATTTTTTAAATCAATATTTTTTATTTTAATATTGTGGGGTACAGTTAAGGGTTAGGTATACAAATATGCTTCGTTCAGGCACCCTTGTTGATAAGGGGTGTCTCCCCGTCCCCAGACAGATATTAACTACCGTTAATCCCACCTCCCTTCCCCTCCCTCCCCTCCCATAGTTTCCTATTATTTATTTGTAGAGAGGAGGTCTCATCAAGTTGTCCAGGATGTTCTCGAACCCGTGAGTTCAGGCAATCCCTCACCTCAACCTCCCAACGTGCTGGGATTACAGGCTGAGCCACCAAGCCCGGGCATATTACATTTCTATATACAATAGTTCCCTCTTATCCATGGTTTTACTTTCTGTAGTTTTAGTTATCCATGGTCAACAATGGGTCCAAAAATATTAAATGAAAAATTCGAAATAAACAATTCGTATGTTTAAATTGTGTGTCATTCTGAGAAGTGTGATGAAATTTTATGACTCCCCATTCTGTCTTGCCTGGAACATGAATTATAAATTATTGTTCAGTGAATACAGTATCCATGCTGTATATACTTACCGTTAGTCACTATAAAGCCATCTCGTTTACTAGATAAAAAACCTAGTATTTATAAGGTTCAGTACTACCCACTCGGAAATTTCAGACATCTACTGGGGGTTTTGTAATGTATCTCCCACGAATAAGGGGTTGCTACTACCCCAAACATACATCATCTATATATCATTTTATGTAGATAAATCATTAAGACAAAATCAGGAGAAATATAGGCATTTATTCTGGCTTTTATTGCTATATAATTGTTATAAGTGGGCTTTTGTTTTTTCTTGTGGATTTTAATTACTGTCTGTAGTCATTTGCTTTTAGCCCAAAGGACTTCTTGGTATTTCTTGTCAGCAGAGTCTGCTAATATAAAATTTTCTCAGTCTTTGTTTATCTGGGAATGTCTTTTATTTTGCCTTCATTTTTGAAAGATATCTTTGTGGGATATATAATTCTTGATTGATAGTGTTTTCTTCTTTCTTTCATCTCTTTGAATATGTTATCCTACTACCTTCTAGATACTATTATTTCTATTGAGAAAGCAGCTGCTAATCTTACTAATACTCTCCTGAAAGGTAAATTTGTTTTTCTCTTGCTGCTTTCAAAATTTTCTCCGTGTCATTGGACCTTATAATTTTTACTATGATGTGCCTGTTTGTGTACTCTACTTGGAGTTCATTGAGTTTCTTCCTGTTTTTCAATAAATTTGGGAAGTTTTAAACCATTATTTCTATTATTTTTCTTTCTTTTCTTCTGACACTCTTATTATGTCCCATATTTCTCTGAAGTTCTGTTCATTTTCTTGCATAATTTTTATCAATTTATCTTCAAGTTTGCTAATTCTCTTGTATGCCAGTTCAAATCCACTATTGAGTCCCTCTCATGAATTTTCCATTTCAATTATACTTTTCAACTCTAGAATTTTCATCTCCTCCTCCTCCTTCTTGATAATTTTTACCTCTTTATTGACAGCCTTTACTTGATGTGATATTTTTGTTAGGCATATCTTCACTTATTTATTCATGATTTCCTTGAGTTCTTTGAAGTTATTCATAATGACTTTTTAAAGGCATTATCTGTTAAATTTAACAACTGATCCCTCTCACAGGCAGTTTCTTTTGCCTGCTTTTTTAAAAACCAGTGTACAAGTCAGATTTTCATTTTTTTGGCATGATTCATACTTTCTTGTAGGACTGTGCACATTTATATAATGTATTGCAGCAATTTGGCAATAGTCACCCTCTTATGAGCTTGCTAGTGCTATTTTCTTTTTTGTTTCCCTTCTTTTTTTAGTGACTGACTGGTATTACTATGGTAAAGTCTATTCTTCCCATGCAATCTAAAGTCTCTCATGTTGCTCTTCAGGGGGCACAGGCTTGGGTGTGCCCACAGCCACTTTGAGATGACAGTAGTTTTGGTAGTTGATTACTCTATTTTTTAAAAACAATGCCCTGAGGCATAAATTACTATACGGATTTATCCAACCAATTTGGCCACCCTTAAAGAGAGTTTTTGATGAGTGTTGGAATTTTCCTTCCCTCCTTCCTTCCTTCCTTCCTTCCTTCCTTCCTTTCTTCCTTCCTCCCTCCCTCCCCCCTCCTTTTCTTTTCTTTCTTCCTTTACTTCACCCCAGGAGAACTCCTCCCAATTGTCTCTTTCCTTGGTTTTCTTAGCTGAACTAGTTAAATGAGTGTTGCCTACATGTCCAATGAATCTGTGAGTCTCTACCCAATTGCCTTTTTGCCACAACTTCTACTGTTTTTGAAGGTGCCCTTAGACTTGAACTTTTCCACATTGTTTCAAAAATGAAGTCAGTTTTTTGGGGAAGAGTTTAGGTCGTACCTGTATTGCTGCCTGCTCTCCCTTTAAGCAAAATCTCTGAGCCACAGCTCTAGAGCCAGGGCTGGGGACAATGACATGTTTCTCTCTGAGTCACACTCCCACTTTAGGAGCTGAGCCCTCCACAGAGGATGCAGAAGTCTCTTGCTTTTCCCTGTGTGTAACCTCCACCAGAGCAAGGGTGATTGAGGCCCAGGTATTTCCAGTGGTGGCCAACACAGTGTAGAGCCTTCTTCCCATCAGTAGGGACTAGTCAGAAGAAAGGAGCCCCTCCTACGAGTCATACACACCTAGAATTTAGAATCGACAACAGATAAGTGGGGAATGGTGAGAAATGTTGACACCCTGCCTTTTCTGAGAAAAGAGACCTTCGACTGGGAGCTGGGTGGGAGAGAAAACCTTCTGTTCCAGGCTGCACCTGTCTGAAGTAAAATTTCCATTCACTGAGCTGGATGAAGAGAGGAAGGAGGGTTTTGGTTCACATCCCACAGACTCTTGCTGCTCTTACCACATTTTAGTAGATGTCATTGAACAAATGTTTCTTCATTTGCTGTATGCCCTTAAGATCATTTCCAGAGATTTTAAATGGTTGCTCTTTTTGCATAATTGTTCACCAAATTTTCTGGCAGTGGGGAAAAGAGTCCATGGAGCTCTTCATGTTGTCATGCCAGAAACAGAATCCATGTATTTACTTGTAAATATAATAAGCGCATGTGATAGAAATGATGTTATAAGCACATGTGAAATGGGACACCAATACACATCATTCATCTCTCTCTATGTGTTCTTTATTTTTATTTTTATTTATTTTTTGAATCAGAGTCTCACTCTGTTGCCCAGGATAGAGTGCAGTGGCACACTCATGGCCACTGCAGCCTCGGTCTGCTGGGCTCAGGCGATCCTTCCATCTCAGGCTTCCAAATAACTGGAACCACAGGTGCTTGCCACCATGCCTGGCTAATTTTATTTATTTAGTTATTGTAGAGATGTGTTCTCACCAAGTTGCCCAGGTTGGTCTTGAACCCGTGGGCTCAGGCAATCCTCTCACCTCAGCCTCTCAAAGTGCTGGGGTTACAGGTGTGAGCCACCGCACCCGATGTGTACCATCTCTCTACTTCCCCATCCCCCAAAGTGATCAGGCTTTTTTCCTTTTTATTTAACTTCAATTTTATTTTTAATTAACAAATAATAATTTTAAATATTCATGGTACAATGGGAGATTTTGATATATGTATACAATGCTATATGGTTAAATTAAGCTAATCAATATATCTTTCACCTAATATGCTTTTTTTGTGGTATGAACATTTAAAGTTTGCTCTTCTAGCAATTATGAAGTATACCTTACTTTATTATTAAACTGTGGTCACCATGCTGTGCAATAGATTTCAAAAATGTGTTCCTTCTGTCTAACTGAAATCAAAGGGACTAAGTTTTGGTATTTTATGTTTATTCCCTTTCCCCTTTCCCTTAGTACTCATTTGATCGAATAATTATGCATGCCTAAAATATGTAAGACTTAATATTAATTAGTTTTGAAGTTACATAAAGACTGTTGCTTTAATGTCACCTTCTGGGATTCAGTTTTTTAATCACATTATATTATTAAGATTTTTCTACAATGCAGTATGTAGCTGTAATTAATTCATTTTAAACATTTGATACATAACATTCCACAGGGTGAATTTATCATGTTTATAAATCCATTCTCTTTTGGACGGGCACTGTGTTGTGCTCAGTTTTTCTTTTCAGTCAGTGTCTTTGCTCACTCTGGTATGACTTTCATCCCTAGCACTTGACTGAAATTAATGACAGTAAGTCATTAACTATTTCTCTGCTTTCAAAACAAACAGATACTTTTCATGCTCATGCTTATAAGACCACACATTACTATTCTATTCATCTGAGCTGCCCTACCACCATGAAGTCCTTGAAAGTATTCACTTTGTTCACTGAAGTCTGGAGCAAATTGTACTTTCTGAGTTAAGGCACATAACGCATTTTCTTTTTCTTTTTTTTGAGTTGGAGTCTCACTCTGTTGCATAGACTGGAAGGCAGTGGCCACTCCCGGCCACTGCAGCCTCAACCTGCTGGGCTCTGGTGATCCTTCCACCTCAGTCTTCCGAGTAGCCGGAATTACAAGCACGCGCTACCACGCCCGGCTGATTTTTTTTATTTATTGTAGAGATGAGGTCTTGACAAGTTGCCCAGGCGGGTCTCGAACCCGCGGGCTCAGGCAATCCACTCACCTCGGCCTCCGAAAGTGCGGGATTACAGGCTGAGCCACTGAGGCCAGCTAGCATTTTATTTTTCTATGTCATGATTTCCCTCCGGTAGTGCTCCACCCCTATATAATTGGCCAAAGACAAACAGACAAAAAGAAGGTTGGATATAGTACATGTGGTAAAATGTCATCTTGCCACACACAAAAATGATGTTTGTCCTATGAGAATGTGGATTTTATATACTTACAATGATGAATACGAGACGCCCCTAGTTCTTCAGTCTCTTGTTCTGGCGTTCTCTGGCTTCCCTCACCCCATCCTCTCAAATTTTATTCATTTTACTTTAGGAAATGTTAAATGATTTCTTTGAGCCAGAACTGATTCACTCGGGTAATCATTCCACCGTTCCACTGGGGTTAAATGAGCATAAAGATTATGATGGTGCCTAAGAAGGAAAATGAAAAAATAAATTGGTTGTGACTAAGAAGGAAAAAATGGAAACACAATTGCTGGGCTACAGATGACTTAGGCAAAGGGGAAAAGGCAATTATACTATGTTGAAAGATTACAGGCAATAATTTTAAAAGCTTTTCTATTTGCATAATCATTTTGAATCAGTGTAAGATTGTTTATCTCTCTTTACATGCTCATATTGATAAATTGTAAATTGTACTTCCTACAATAGTGATGTACGTATCCTCTCTTCTTCAAGTAAACACACTCTTTTATGACTTTTTTGGAAAGGCCTATATTATGTTTTACTTTGAGTTTTAATTACATATATTGCTTATGTTTCTGTTGCATTTTGTGTTTTGTTTTTTTGGTTTTTTTTGGAAAATCCAGGTGCTATTTGGTATATAGAAACATTAAAAATAAAGAGATCAAAAATGTCTTGAAGTTTAGAAAGATGGGGCAGTTGAAGGCTCACATTTTTATTTGTTTTACGAACTTTGAGATTTTTTCCCCTAAATTATAGCAACTCTGGAGCAAAGGGTGGTAGCTTGCGCCTGTAAGCTCAGTAACTTCTGAGGATAAGGTGGGAGAATTGCTTGAAGCCACCAGTCTGGGCAACACAGTGAGATTCAGTCTCTAAAAATAATTAGAATAAATTAGCTGAATGTGGTAGTGGTGCCTGTCATCCTAGCCTCTTGGGAGGCCAAGGTGGGAAGATCACTTGAGCCCAGGAGGTTGAGGCTTCAGTAAGTTGTGATTGTGCCCCTGCATTTCAGCCTGGGTGACAGAGCAAGACCTCATCTCTTAAATATGTATATTTGCTAAAATTATAGCAACTCCTAATTAGACATGTATGATCTATTGTGATTACAGCTGAACAACAACAACAACAAAAACCCACTAGGATTACTTTATTATTCTCATTTTATTATGGAAGATAATCTAAATCTTTTCAAATACCAGATTTAAGTAAAATAAGCCATATTGCATATATATATATATATATATATATATATATATATAATCATCTCCCATTTTTCATTCACTGTAGTTGTAAGGAAATTTTGAGTCAATATTCTCCTAAAATTTTTGGAATTATCCCTTGAGTTAGAAGCAGTTTTTAGAATAAGGAGAAACCTAGTTTTTGCCACTATGTGTCCTTCGTAGGTACTGAGAAGAGAGAATGATGATAGAGAGAGGAGATAGAAATTCAATACGTATTTTTCTCAGTGTTGATACTTTAATTCATTCATTAATTCATTAACATTTGCTGGGCATCTATTATGTTTCAAGGACCGAGGAAACAGCAAGGAAATGCTCTTATGGGACTCCCAGTGAGTGTAAGGAAGAGGGGCAACCCAGTTATTACAATATAAAGTAATTAATGCCATGAGACAGAATGGAAATAAAAAGAAGCAATATACAGGGGGTGTCAAAAAAAGTATATACATTTTAAGAAATGTTATCTGTGTATTACATTCAAAGTTGAATTGAATCACGGTAGCAATGTGTAGTATGACGTTTGCTCAACTGTGTTTCCGACATTTTCTTTGACCTTCCTGCCTGTTGCATGGTGATGCTAGCATTCATTTAATTAACACCATCTTTTGAGCAAATGTCATACTTAAAATGTGTATACATTTTTTTTGGCACTCCCGGTATAAACATCCTGAGGAATGAGGAATCTAGAGTGAATACCTTGGGGAAAAGCCACTTGAACTTAACATTGGGGGATGAATTGCTATCCGAGTGAAAAGAAAAGCTATTTTAGCTAGGAGGATTCACACATGCACAGGTGTGGACGAGCTAAGCTCATTGGGGTAATGTGTGTGGCCTTCATGACTAGACTTTTAGATTTCTGCGGAGGGTGACAGGTCACACTGGAGGGAACGCGGCAGGCAGGGAGAATTCTGAAGGTGATAGGAAACAGTCTTTCTCACCTAGCCATGAAACACCATGATCAACCTTTCCTTAATTTTGCACAAATTTCCCCAAACCAATCGTCCACCTGGAGTGTCATTGAAGTCAGATGTGTACAGCTTTGAGTTTTCCTGATTAGCGACCATTTCTCCGTTTCACTTTGCAATGTGTAGGCTAGGCCCAAGTTTCATTACTATTTCTTTACATTGAAAAGGCAAATACAATTCCTTTTTTTCAGCTTTAAATACCAGTGAGTGCTATTGTGAATTGATGAATCCCTGTTATTTGTGAAATTACCTCTATTGTCACAGTCTGACAAATTACTAACAGATACACATCACAAAAATGCCAGGCACTTCGGCTCATTTAACTGCTTTCATTGGCATTTCATTCTTTCCCCCCCTTGATTACTGTCATTTTTATTTTTTTTAGCTCTGTGTTAAATCACCGTCTAATTATGCATCATCACAGCAACTCATAACAGTTGAGCATGTCTCACTCCTAAATTGTAAAAGTCTGTGAGTCAGGCTTACCGTGAAAGTATTGTCCATTTTCCTGACCTTGCTTTACCCACTGGGTGTTTGAGATTTTCCAGATCCATGATTAAGGTGGGAATCTACTGAGAGAGTGATGTACTTTAGAAAAGTTCATCGGTCCCTTGGGTAAGGTGAGGAAGAAGGAACGAAGCAGAAAACCATCTCCCAGTTGTTTCATTGCCAAATTCAGATGACTTGCTTTTGTTTTCTGGTTTCTAAGCTCCTTTCAAATAAAAAGGCACTGACAACTGATGGAACACTGCAGGCTGAATCTTGTGTTTTTGGCCAAAATATGATTGTTTAGGTCTAAATGCTTGGTATAGTTTCCAGTCCATTCAATTTTGTTTCTTTGCTTGTCAAATGAGCATAACCCCACTATTCTATCTCATAGAGTTGTGTTAGGATAAAATGTCCTAAGTTATTGCTTGGTCTCATTGTTAGAGGTTGACTGTTCAACATGACCTTCACAAAATGTTGCCTTTTCTTTATACATAGCTATGATTGGAATCTTAGTTTTAGAAATTGCTCTATTGCTATTAACTGGAATGTATCAGGTGGTAAGTTTAGGAAGTAATGCAGAAAGAATATTGGTTTTGATCCAGGTGAATTTCCATTTAAAACGTGGCATCTAAGTTGAGTGGGACATGCAGGTGGGCTGTTCCCTAGTGGCCCCCAGAGTATTCCAGGGGCTCCGTGAGCTCCTTTTTCATATATTTTTACTTTGATGCCACTATAAAAATAGTGAAGAATTTCAATACGTTCCTTTATAGTCATAATCTCTTCTGAGATCATCACCTGTTCCCATTTATCAGCATCGCCAAAGAAAAGTGGTACATTTTTATTTTTATTTAATAAATAACCAGCTGCTTAAGCAGATGTTTCATAAATTTAGAAGATGTCCCGAACTTCATCAGTGGAAGAACACCTAAATGCTCTCCGCATTTACAACAACCAACATAAGAATTTTATTTTCCTGACCATTAAATTTCTTGGAATAAATAAATTTAAAATATTCAACTCTCCAAATCAGTAATCAATATATAATGGCAGATTTCAAAGGCACATCTGTTTTCCATTTGTATTTTATCTGGAGGACCAAATTCAAACACAGAAGGCTATAATGTGTTGGTGTTTCTGTGAGCTACCACACAACCCATCAATGTTAAGTATTTAAAGATGAAGAACTAGAGACTTAGAGTTTCATCCAACTAGAAATAACAGAGTCAACATTCAAACTCAGGTCTTTCTGACTTTAAAACACACGTTCATTTTATCCTCATCTGTTTTATCAGCCAAGCTTAGGTCCATGCAAATTTTCTAGTGATAGCCGGGCTCAGTGGCTCAGCCTGTAATCCCGCGCCTTTGGGAGGCTGAGGTGAGTGGATTGCCTGAGCCCGCGGGTTCGAGACCCGCCTGGGCAAGCAAGACCTCATCTCTACAATAAATCAAAAAATTAGTCGGGCATGGTAGCGCGCGCCTGTAGTTCCAGCTACTTGGAAGGCTGAGGCGGAAGGATCGCCGGAGCCCAGCAGGTCGAGGCTGCGGTGGCCGGGAGCAGCCACTACACTCCAGTCTGGGCGACAGAGTGAGACTCCAACTCAAAAAAAAAAAAAAAAAAAAAAATCTGCTCTCATCACATTTCAAATAAACAATACCAAATTATTATCCATAGTAATTGTGCTATATATAATATCCCCAGAACTTATTCATCTTAAAATTGAAAGTTTATAATCTTTGACCAACGTCTCTTCATTTTCCCCACTCCCTAGCTCCTGGAAACCACCATTCTATTCTTTGCTTCTACGAGGTTGATTTTTTTTTATATTCCACATATAAGTAAAATTATGCAGAAGTTTTGTTTCTGTGCCTAACTCATTTCATGCACATAATTGTATCTTGCTTTATTATCCATTTTGACAATTTTTGCCTTACATTGGAATGTTTACCATACCACCATTAATGTAACTATAATATATTTGGATTAGGTGAAGCATTTTATTATTGTTTTTCTGTATTTTCCTTATGTTTATATTTCTTTGTTCCTTTTTTCTGCCCTTTTATGGATTATGTATATTTATCTTTAAAAAAATTTCAACTCAGGCTATCAATTGACTGCTTAACTATACTTCTTTACATTACATTTTAGTGACTTCTCTAGAGATAAAAATGTACATCCTTAACTTTCTACGATCCACATAGAGTTAATATTATACCACTTCACATACACAAACATCGAGACCTTAAGTCCATTTACCATACCATGTCATCCCTTACTCTATAATTGTCATATGTGTTATACCTACACTTCTAAAATACTTCAGAGTACAAGGTTATACTTTTTGTTTTAATCAGCAATATGTAACCTTATAGAAATTAGAAGGAAAAGTAATCTTTTACTACACCGGATTTTTTTAGTGCATGTTAATTGGCAATACATTTCCTTCATTTTTTTACTTACAATTTATTCATTTAGCATTTTAATATATCCAATAGATTTAGGTATCTAAATATTTCCATGATACCTGGAACCTGAGAATATGTTACAGTAAAAAGAAAAACCTTAGACAAATTACATTTGACACAGTTTAATTAAAGATAAAAAGATTTATGGACAAGGTAACACTCAGGACAAAAGTGATTCAGAAAGCTCTATTTCATAACATAGGCAGGGTATATTTATATCTGGAAAACAGAAGTGAAGTACAGAAATAGCCAGATTAATAACAGTTCAGCATTTGCATTATTTTAACATGTTTTGACAGGTTTCAGTCTGTGATTGACTGAAAGCTTGGGTGCTATGACTGGCTTATATTTGACTATTTGTTATAAGAATATACTCTCAAGTTAGGTTGCAGCTTGTTTCCATTTTAAGCTAATTTACAGTTCATTACATACAGAGATAATTTTAGACCAAATTTATTTTAACAACTTCTTTATTCCAGTCAGCCTCCCAAGTTTGAGAGATTGACCAGAAGCTTGGGCACTGACACTGCTGTCACCATCATAATATACTTGTTTTGTGTTAGTATAAAATTCACAATTCACAGCAAACAGTTAGATGTTTCTTTGTATTTTTATTCTAACTGTAATGAAACCTTTTGAAATTTGAAGAATGACTGTATATGAGCATTTAAGACTCTTGAGGGATTCAACACAACATGGAGATCATTATAATGGCTATCAAGAGGACAATACCAAGAAATTGAAGTACACTATTTAACAGGTGTCTCCACGAACCAAACCAACCAGAATCAAACAACTCAAAGTTCAGACAATAAAGATACTTCAACAGTAAAGACAGTTCAACAGAATTCAAGTCTTACTGGTCATAGTCTATGTTTTAGGCATGGTGATAATTAAGAACCACAGTTCTCTGTAAAATTACCTGATTTAAAGAGGTATTAATTTTGGTAGTTAGGCTGGTAAGTCATAGTAATCTGGAGATCCACTAAGAGAAACATAAAGATGAAAAAAACTTGGATTGGCCAAACTCGCCATCCACCATTTAAGATGTCTTGTCCCATAAACACATTATGTGTTCCTTTCCCCTGAAAAATGTTCTTGATGTGACAGTGTCTAAAGAAACAGGAATATCAGCCACCTTTTAAATTAAGTTTTCTGTATTAGGAAAATTAGGAAAGATAAATGTAACATTCAATTTGATTCAGCACCATACACAAGTCCTCAACATTGGCTAAGAGGATATCTAAAGCTGTGTGATATTCCATTAAATGTTTTTATTGAACACAATGTTTTTATTCACCTTTAGGACAGTGACGTCTACCAGTCTGAACCCTGAGAAATCTTATTGGCTACAAAATCCACGATTTTCCAAAATTTATGTATTAGCTTCAAATTCCACACAACTGGCATCCCCAGAAGCCCCATTGGAACCTTTCCTCAGTAAAATTAACTTATCTTTATTTATTTCAAGGTTAGTAATAATTTTAGTTATGACTGCTTTGGCTGTAATTATGGGAAGTGTTATAGGAACTTTCAGGGAAAACCATTTGGAAGGCAGGATAGCAAGACCAAAAAACTAGATCCAATCCAGCAAGGAGACTGAACAGAGTAAGCAAATTTTCAGACCCAATATAGATCCTGGGTGCTGGAAGAGAGCCATCTAGTGGCACTTGAGCAGAAGCCAATTAAAATTGTTCACCCTTAAGTCTGCATAACTCCTGAATTGGGTCAAGTGGGAAACTTCTTTTTAATGTGGTCTCTTTATAGCATATTGTAAGGGTACACAACAACATTTAGCGGGAAGGAACCTTACTGGAATAACCTAGTGTCATCATACAAGCAATTACTTATACACACATAAGTAGTCCCTAGGTCTTGAATATGCAATGCCCAGTAGCAATATGTAGCTGTCGTGGGTATCACTCTGACAGGTTTTCTACAGTTGGGGGCCATAAGATTATTAATGGATAGGTAAGAGTACTGATTTCAGCCAGTGTAGGAAAGCAAACAGCAATAATGTCTGGAATATTGAGGATAGCTTTCCACTCCTTCTTTGGTATTTTAGGATGACTGTCACTGGGAACACAGAAAGGTATTGGCAACAGTAAAATTGTTTCTGGTTTAGGAGGCATTAGGCCCCAAATTCAATATTTTATCTAGTTTCTTGCTAGAGCATAAACCTTTGTTATAGTCATTCACAGATTATTGCCCCTGGATTTTCATGTAAGGAAAAGGAAGGAGTTA
Source organism: Tarsius wallacei (assembly GCA_963574415.1). Lineage (NCBI taxonomy): Eukaryota > Metazoa > Chordata > Mammalia > Primates > Tarsiidae > Tarsius > Tarsius wallacei. The sequence goes on along the minus strand of CAUYQG010121663.1, from coordinate 9,474 downwards.
GGATGGATAAAAGGAGTTAGGATAGGAAAAAAGATAGATTATTTATGATGGCAGGAAATGTTTGATGCACAATCTCTGGAAAGCTGTCCATGTCTAGTATGCTGTCTGATTCAGGGAAAAACCTTTCTTGGTAGGTTTACCTTCAGGTCTGTAAAAACTTTATAGTTCCAGAAATCTGGAGGGACCCTTTTGAATAGTGAGATATGGAGCTCAAGTTCAAGACCTTGATGTTTTACTGTAGTGTGGGTGGTGAGAAGAACTTGATATGGTCCCTTCCAATGAAGTTCAATGTTAGTCTCTTTGACGTTGTCTTCAGAAGACCCAATTTCTAGGTTCTAGATTATGAAAGGTTTGGTTGTCCACAGTCTGTGTATCTCAGAAGACTTCCTTTATCTGGTGAAAATATACTTAGGTATAGTTCATTAAAGTCTTGCAGTATTTAGTTACATCAGAGGTTAGGAGAATGAGAGACACATAAGTTTCTATTATTAGGGGCAGAGGGCTTCCAGTGACTATTTCATAGGGAATATCCATCTATGTTTTCCAGTGGGAGTAGATCATATTGCCGTCAAAAGCAATGGTCATATATTTAGCCAAGGCAATTTTATTAATTCAGTTAAATTTTTAAATTTCAGTTTTAAAATGGCATGTTTTTTAACCTTTCCAGAAGACTGAGCTTAGTTGGAACAATGGTAATGTCATCGTGTTTGGAACACCTTATTTAACTGTCTTATAAATTGTACAGTAAACTAGGTTCACTGTTGCTAGAGATTTTTCCAGGAATGCCTCATAAAAGAAATACCTTTAAAATAACTTCTTATTTACATCGTAGCATCAGCTTTCCTGAGAAGCAGCTAATGCTATAACATAGGAAAGCTTCTATCCAAACAGAAAGCATTCAAGCTACTGTAAGAATATACTGGTACCCACTGAGAGTGACAACTGAATGAAGTTCATCTGTAAATGTTAAAATGGTCCATATCAGTTGGTGAAAATACACCACTTGAAATTTTGCTTGTTTTCTAAGAATTATAAGTTTTAAAATAAAACATTGGTTATAAACCATTTGGGCAATTTTAGAAGTCAGCCCACCAATATTTGTTCATAATTTTTATTGTGTTTCCTGTTCCATGGTGATCTGTGGCATCCAGAGCTTTTAACAATGGAAGATTCAAGGACTCAGGAAGGACCAGATGGTCATTAGGACCTCTGTGAGCCCACTTTTAATATTGAATTTACATCCTTTCAGACACCAATTTTGTTTTTCCAAATCAGGTGCATTGTCCTGTTTATTAAATTGGTCACCGTAGGAATGCTGACTTGGATAAATCACATGGAGTTTTTAGAGATTTTATGTCCTAACAGTTTCTGCACTTGCTAATTCAGCATAAAAATGTACCACAGAATTCTCTTGATGTTGAGGTTCAATTTTCAGGTATGGGCTTCAATCTTAATAATGGTGATTTGTAATAGTAACAAGATAGCATAAAAGAGTCCATTCACTTGGAGTCTATATTTGATGGGGGTCCCACTAGAAGTAAAAAACTGTTTTCATCACATGTCAAAATTATGGACTACTTTAAAATCATACCTAAAAGATGTACACACACACACACATACACACACACACACACACACACACACAGTGACATCAAAAAGCTCTGCAGGTTGACCTGACTTAAACTGGGGAAGAGTTCCCTTTTCTATTAACTCATTTTAGGTTGTTACAGAATACCCTACCTGATATTTTCCTTCTGAGTTGTTGTAACAAGATCATCAGCAAAAAGTATCAACTCAGGATTATCTAGTGGGCTAGCTCATAAATCGACATGAGGGGCTACTATTTATGACACCACAGTCGCACAATTGTGGTCTTCATTAGCACCAGGTATAAATAGTACCGCAGCAGGTCAAATAAGCTGAGACATTTTTGATGGAGATTAGGAGGAGACAGGAGAAGAATTCTACAAGATGCTAGCTTACTTGCTAAAAACTGCTGAGTTTGACTGAAATTTAATAGACTTTCCACAGTATGAAAAAACTGCAAATAAAGTTCTTGTCCTAAAACCAATTCAGAAGAAACCTTTACTAATCTGGCTGTTGCTACTACTCCTAAACAAGTAGGATATGCCTTAGCCACTGAAATTACAGGCTCTTATATGCTATAAGCCTATATTTCCCCCAAGTTCTTGGATATGAACATCTAATGCCTGTTACATTCATGGAAGAATGAAGTGAAAGGTTTGGAGGTCCTAAAGTTGGAGGCTGTCATACAGCCAATTTCACTCGGTGAAAATCCTGCTCATAATTGTCTTCCCAAGAAGACTCTGAGACTGAGTTCCTAGTGAGCTCATTTAAAGGTGAGGCCATTAGGGAAAAATTTGGGAACCATCATCTGTAGTATCCTGAAAATCCAAGAAAATCTCTTATTGCCTTTTGATTTTAGGATAGAAAAAAATTGGAATAACCTTTATTCTCTCAGGCAAGAGGAAAATACTTCCACAATAAAGTTATGCTGTAAATAGTGGAATTTTATTCTTGGAAAGTTTTTCCATAGAAACCTTGTACTTTTACAAACCAGCTGCTGTAAAAGGTAAATCAGACATCAGTCTAGGCAATGGATTGATTACCAACACCTCAAAAGCAAAAGTGGTAAAAACAAAAAATTGACAAGTGGGACCTAATTAAACTAAAGAGCTTCTGCACAGCAAGAGTTCACAGACAGCCTATAGAATGCGAGAAAATATTTGCAAACCTTGCATCCAACAGAGTACTATTGGTCCAGTATCATAAAGAAATCAAACAAATTGACAGGGGGAAAAAAACCAAAAAAACAAAACTAATAATCACATTAAAAAGTGGGCAAAGGGCACAAACAGACAATTCTCAAGGGAAAACACATGAGAGGACACACACACACACACACACACACACACACACACACTGGATTATTTTTTGAAAGGCAGACCCTTTATAGTACAGGCTTTTCCCACTAGGTAAGTGTTCTAAGGCCCCTTTGGCATCAGTGTACCAGCTAGCATTGTTGTGAGAGCCTACATTCAGGTTCAGTGAATTTTTTTTGGAGATTCTTTCAACGTGTTTGCTCATTTCATGATGGGTGATTTGACCCTTGTACATGTGGCCAGCAAACACATGAAAAAATATTCAACATCACTAATCATCAGAAAAAGGAAAATCAAACCAGCCAGGATAGCTTTTATTAAAAAATTAAAAAACAACAACAAGTATTGGTGAGGCTGTGAAGAAAAGAGAACACTCTCATACTGCTGATGGGAACGCAAGCTAGTACACCCCTATGAAAAGGAGTCTGGAGATTTCTCAAAGAACTAAAAATAGATCATTATTACTATTATTTGGACAATTGTTGACTTTGCATTCTATTATTGGCTAAAAGCTGTGACTTTAGCTATGATTGGACAAGACTCAGCTACCTGTTATAAGGATATATTCATTCTCAAATTAGGTTGCAGTTCCTTTACATGTTAAGCTAGCTTACAGTTCATACTGAGGCTAGGTCAAATTTAATTTAGCATAACTTTACATGGAAAAGGGGAATTAGGTTACAGATATAATTAAAATTGCAAATCAAGTGCCCTTGAGTAGCAAGATTATTCTAGACATCCGGATGGGCACAATTCAATTACAAGGGTCCCTAAGGAAGAACAGATCAGAGTGATTCTATGTGATAAGAGAAGGACTCAACCTGCTGACATTGGAGACAAAGATGGGGACCGTGAGCCAAAAAATAGGTGGCCCAGAGCAAGAAAATGGGGTCTCCTCTGGATCCTCTAAAAGGAACACAACCTTGTCAATACCTTGGTGTTAGCCCACCGAGACATTTTTTTTTTAAACTTTTGATCTTCAGAACTGCAAGATAGGAAGTATGTATTTTTTAAACCATTAAATTGATGGTAACTTGATATAGAAGCAATAGAAGATTAATAGTCTTTTTCCTTGAAGCATAGCTTTTAATGCATATAGAATTCTGCAATAACAAGCTTTTTCTATTAACAAGTATTTTCTATTGTTCTGCTGTTCCATTGTCTTCTAGCTTCTGATGCAAGCCTGTCATAGTTCAACGTATTTTTCTACAGTTGCTTTAAATTTTTTAAATCTTTGCTCTTCAGTGACTAGTATATGATACACCTATGCTTTTGAAAAACTTATCCTGTTTGGAATTCAATGAACATCTTAAATCGTAAATGTAGGTCTTTCACCAGATTTAGGAAATTTTTAGTAATTATTTCTTTAAATTTTTTCTGCTACATTTTCTCTCTTCTTTTATTCTTGAACACTATTTGTGTATTTCAGGGTTTTAAAAAATTGTCCTCCAGGTCCCTAAGGCTCTTTTAAAAAATTTATTTTTATTTTTATTTTTTTTAGTTGGAGTCTCACTCTGTCTCCCAGGCTGGACTGCAGTGGCACACTCACAGCCACCCCACCATCGACTTGCTGGGCTCCAGCGATCCTTCTCTCTCAGCCTTCCAAGTATCCACAACTACAGGCGCGCACTACCACGCCCAGCTAATTTTTGATTTATTGTAGAGATGAGGTCTTGCCAAATTGCCCGGGCTGGTCTCAAACCCATGGGCTCAGGCAATCCACTCGCCTTGGTCTCCCAAAGTGCTGGGATTACAGGTTGAACCACTGAACCCGGCTTGCTCTGTTGTTTTTTATTCCTTTTTTTTTTCTATCCAAATAAGTTCTCATTAATCATTGATAACTTCCTTGGTCATATTCATTCTGCTATTAAGACCATAAGTCTCTAAGAATTTGAATATTTTAGTTTCTAAAATTTCCATTTGGTTCTTTTTTATACATTCTATTTCTGTGATGAGGCAATCCTTGTCTTTTTATTTTGGGGGTATTTTTTATTATGTTATTGATCATAGTTACAATACTTGCAGTGAAGTCTTTGTCTGATAATTTTAGCATCCAGATTGTATTTTCCTTTCAGAGTATGTCACATTTTCCTGGGTCCTTTTCTGCTGAATAATTTTGAATTTTATGCTAGACGTAGTAAGTGTTAAGCTGTGAAGATACTGGGTTCTGCATTATTCTTGACTGTGTTGTGGATAGCAGTCAAAACTTCTGAACTATACTTTGTTTTCCTTTGATGCAACAAGGTGCTTTGAGTCCCTTCTGAGTGAAAATGTTTTAGGAGTTAGCCAAAGGCCTGGGTACAGTCCAGCTCTCTTCTGTCTCTCCTTTTTGTGGCTATGGTTGTCTGGTGCTCAATTCTTGTATTATTTATTTAGACCAGAAAGACAGAGGTTTCTACTGAAATCCTTGTTTTCTGAATGCAGCCCTCTTTCAAGCCAAAGCCCCTAAATGGTAAACTCACCCTGTGCTCATTCTTTCCTCTAAGTTTCAACTCTTCTGAAATTTGCTTGATTTTGTTCAATTACCAGAGGTTTAAAGTTAATGGATATGTATTTAATCAGGGATTATGGCTGTTATAAGTGGAAGAATTAGTCTGTTAGGTGCTCACTCTGCCACATAGAAAGAAAAAAAATTAATATTTTTAAAAAATCTTCATTTGTGAGATTATATTTGGGCTTTTAAATTTCTACTCATTCTTTTTCTTAAGTTTGCTCTTTCCTTAGAAATTTAGGAATTTACTTTACCTTCTTGAACATCAATGTATATTTCAGATTGCTCTATTATGAAGATTTTTAAATATAATATCCCCCTTTTGCTGCATCTGCTAATTTCTTTTTTGAGATAGGGAACTGGCAGGACGGTTTCCAAAACAAAGGTCACAGGCCCTAGACCACACTGACAAGATGGGAGGCAGTGAGAAGACCAACCAGGGCCAACTAAGACCAAGATGGTGTCAAAACTACTTCTGCGTATCCTTCTTGCTCATTATATGATAATTATAATGTATTTGCATGCTGGAAGATACTCCTACCAGTGACATCACTGTTTACAAATACCATGCCATCTCCTGGAAGTTACCCTGTATGGTTTAAAAGGGAGAGAAGCCCTGGGTTCTGGGAACTCCCCTATCCCTTTCCTGGAGAACCCCTTGCTTAGCATATAATCAAGAGATGGCTATAAAAATCAAACCCCAGCATTGCATGTTTGCTGTTCTTTCTATAGACCAACCCAGGCTACTCTGCCTATGGAGTAGCCTGTTTCCTGTTATTTCAATAAACGTAATTTCATTTTCAAACTAAATCCCAATGATGCACATGGCAGCTCTACCTATGGATCTGTTTATTTAAGTTGTCTCCTACTTGTGACTTGCACTTGAATTCCTTCCTGCACAAAGTCGAGAACCCACTTGGCCTCTCAGGCTGAACACCCAATTCTGGGTTTCACATGTATCACTTTCATGTGATAGCTTTTACCTGTGTATTATAATTTTGATTTTAGTCTTACCAATAATAGCAGTTATTTTGTGTCAGTATGTGAAATCCTGCATGTCCCGGTTTTTGAAAATATTACCTCAGACCAATTGATTGTCGTTTCTAAGCCAATAACCAGTCTTCATTTAATTTTTAGGATACAGAATTTCCACAGTGAATATATAATAGGAAAATATAATTTATAGACTCACATGGTACAGAGCCAAAGTTTCTCATTGTTAATATATTAACTTGGCCAGGTGGCCAACTTTCCTCTTGTGTGTAAGATGCTATTTAAATCCCCATTTCATTGATAAGATAAACCCTTTTGGTACCTAAATTTATGTAGAAAATTCAATTGTAAATATCTACCAGGAGAGATTTTGAGGCTTACTCACTCTCTGAAATATAATATATATATCTCCTAGCCCTAGTACTATTTGGTTTCAGCCAAAATCTAATTTTATTTCTCATTTCTATAGTAAAAGAAACCCACTTTTCATTTGAATCCATGACCTTGTACTAAAGATAACTTTTTCACAATTCTTTCACAATCAGTTCTTTACTGAGTTCTGTCAGTACAGAAGGTACCAAAAAAATGTACAAACATTGTTAGAAAGGAAAAAAACTGTATTAAAATTGTAATACTCAACTTCTGGGAAGATGGTGGCAGAGCCAGTTAGACTATGTGAGTCCCAGTGTGAGTGAGTGAGTGTATGGAAAATTTTGCACACATCTGTGAGTAAGTGGGCATGTGAGTGGCTGACTGAGTGGGAACTGACTAGAAGCAAGTGGCCAGGGCTCTCCTGATGAAGCGGCTGATGCTGCAGCGGCTCTTCTTGGACCATAGCACTTCCCAGGGCGCAGAAGCTGAGTGCCAGTTTTTAAAAATCAGCAAAGTTCTTCCCAGGAGGAATGTACCGAGAGTGACTGCCGTTTCCAGGCTCTGTCTCATCACTGCAGCCTTCCAACACTGTTGAACAGCAGGAGTGAGAGCGGCCAGATCTGTTTTGTTCTGGTTTTCAGGAGAAATGCTTCCAATTTCTGTTCATTTAGCAGCATGTTGGCTGTGGGTTTTCCATTGATGGTGCTTACTATGTTGAGGTATGTTCCTCTTGTGCTTAGGTGTTTAAGGGATTTTATCAAGAAGCGATGTTGGACTTTATCAAAAACTTTTTCTGCATCTAATGATATAATCATATGGTTCTCGTTTTTACATCTGTTGATATATTTAATTACATTTTTGGCCTTGCAGATGTTGAACCAGTTCTGCATGCCAGGGATGAAGCCTACTTGGTCACGGTGGATGATTTTTGAGATATGTTGTTGGATCCGATTTGCTAGAATCTTGTTGAGAATTTTTGCATCTATGTTCATCAGAGATATTGGCCTGTAGTTCTCTTTCTCTGTTGGATCTTTACCCCGTTTTGGGTATCAGTGTGATGTTAACTTCATATAATGATTTGGTTCTCAATTGCCTTTCTCAATTTCTCAATACTTTCAATAGGATCGGTATCAGCTCCTCTTTATGTGTTTTGTAGAATTCTGCTCGAAAGCCAACAGGTCCAGGGCTTTTTTTGAAGGTGGTTTTCTTATGACAGGGTCTATTTCCTTGGTTGTTATTGGTCTATTTAGTGTCTCAGTGCTTCTTGTTCCAACCTTGAAAGATTGTATGGTGTCAGAAAGTCCTCCATTTCATTTATGTTATCAAGTATGTTTCCATAAGGTGTGCATAGTAGTCTCTGATAATCTTTTGTATTCTTTCAGGATCAATTGTGATTTGATCTTTTGCATTTCTGATCATGTTTATTTTGGCTTTTCCTCTTTTTCTTGGTCATTTTGGCTAGGAGTTCATCAAACTTGTTTATCCTTTCAAAGAATCAACTTTTTGTTTCCTTACTTATTTTTATGATATTTTGTCTTTTATGTCCCATATGTGGGCTTTTACTTTGGTGATCTGGATTGTTCTGCTGAAATTAGGGTTTTGGTGGTCTTGCCCCTCCAGCTCCCTTAGGTGATTTGTTAGGCTGTTATCTTGTGATCTTTTTATTTTCTTGTTGTGTGTTTATAGATATATAACGTCCCCTCTCATTATTGATTTGATGGCATCTTAGAGGTTTTGGTAGGAAGTTTCTTCAATTTCATCTGTTTCCAGGAATCTTTTAATTTGTTTTGATTTCTTTGTTGACCCAAGAGTCGTTCAGCATCATGCTGTTTAGTGTCCACTTCTTTGTGGGTTTTAGGGGAATATTGTTGGTGGTGATATTTTTAGTCCACTGTGGTCTGAGAAGGTGCATGACAGTATTTCAATCTTATGAAATTTGTTTATGGTCGAGGATGTGATCAATCTTGAGGTACGTTCCATGTGGTGATTAGTAAAATGTATATTCTGTGGTTTTGGGGTGAAGTGTTCCGAAGGTATCTATTAAGTCCATTTAGTCAAGTGTCAAGTTGAGGTTCTGGATCTCTTTATTCATTTTTTGCCTTGATGATCTATATGGGGTTGTTAGTGGGGTATTTAAGTACCCAGCTATGATAGTGCTAGAGTCAGTATATATATATATTTTTGAGTTGGAGTCTCACTCTGTTGCCCAGACTGGAGTGCTGTGGCCGCTCCTGGCCACCGCAGCCTTGACCTGCTGGGCTCTGGCGATCCTCCCGCCTCAGCCTTCCGAGTAGCTGGAACTACAGGCGCGCGCTACCACACCCGGCTAATTTTTTGATTTATTGTAGAGATGAGGTCTCGCCAGGTTGCCCAGGTGGGTCTCGAACCCGCGGGCTCAGGCAATCCACTCACCTCAGCCTCCCAAAGCACGGGATTACAGGCTGAGCCACCGAGCCTGGCTAGTATATTTTTTTAGGTTACTTAGTAGTTGCTTTATAAACACTGGTGCTCCTGTGTTGGGTGCATATATGTTTAGGATGGATATTTCTTGATGCATTGAACTTTTTATCATTATGTAGTGTCCTTCCATTTTTTTTCATTTTTTGATACTTAAAGGTCATTTTATCTGATATTAAGATCATGACTTCTGCCTCCTTTTGTGATCTGTTCACCTGGAAATTTGTTTTTCATCCTCTAACTTTGAGTCTGTGAGCA
>CAUYQG010121657.1:0-14922 GCA_963574415.1 Tarsius wallacei | reverse complement strand
ATCTTTTTTGAACCATGAAAAAGAATGAATTTGTCTTGTCTTAGTAAAACTTTTAAGAAACAAAAACAATTTAGCCATGAAGTATCAGTTTGATAATGAACATTCTATTATCAGTATCAATTGGTAAATTAACTGTGTCATCCAAAAAGGTTGACAAGTTCTAACTTATATGAACAGGATATCAAATTCGTTAATGAATATGTAACTATTTTGAGCAAATAATCTCTGGTTTTATACCCACTACATTTCAGAATTCTGTAAACTGTGAGGCATTCAGTGTGTTTAATGTGGCAGAAAATCGTATTCAATGTTTCATTATTTTATTCTGTTCAGTCCTTTTCCCATTAAGCATGCGAACACCGTCATAACCATCTTTGGTTTCACTTCTACGAGGTCATCAGGTAATGCATATATCCGGGCACCAATCTTTCGAGCAACTGAAATGGCATATCTTGAAGAGACAAGAAAAATATTTTGGTATTTATTATCTATTATGTTTTCACTTAATATATTTTAACAAAACAGTGAACTATTTTGGTAAGATTAACTTTACAAAAAGGTTACATTTATGAGTCTTAAATCACATTCGCCATACAATTTGTACTTAACAATATGAATGAATTTTAAAGACATAGTAACCTTTCCTATAAGGATGTTCTCAAATTAAAGGCCCATTATATTCTAATATAATCATATGCTTACTTAGCATTGTTCAGCTTATCCTCATCAGAAAGGTTTTCTCTCTTGATCATTTCTTGACGAACTGCATTTGGTGCAATAGCATCTATTAAATCTAGGACAGGTAAACTAGTGCTAATAGATTTATCCTAGAAAATAAAGAATAAATAAACATTCACAAACATTTTACCTTTAGTTTTCATAAATGTCAGACTTTTCTGGTCACAATCATATAACTGAAAGCAATCTATACATTTTCTTTGTGCCTAACATTCAGCTTGTCTGCAACCAGCACACACAACAAATGATTTAATATAACTTTTCCTTCAATCTTTATACAAATTATAGAGTTGTTACCATACCTGAATAAGGTTTGCGGACAATTCCTAAACATGCTAACTATAATATCCATTCTGTAAATAATAAGCAACTTTTGAAAGTGAATACATGAATTTTAATTAATAATTTTATAAATTCTAGTAATATATTTCTTAGACCACGAATTTCTAAATCTTCACTTAATATTTTTCAGAAAGAAAAATTAAATAGCGAAACAGAACTAACACTTACAAAGACATTGTTCTTGTTGCTTTATATGTCTTAGCTTATTTAATCTCACTTTTTAAATCCTGACATCTTGGTAATGAAGGAATTATAATCCCTCTTTAAAAACATGAAAAACATGAAATTCAGACTTGTTTACAAGCCAGTAAGTACAGTACAGTATTTGAACCCATGACAATCTGACTTTAAAATACCCAAGATTCTCTCTCTCTCCATTCTGAAGTTATGCACCTCCAAGACAAACTAAAAATGGACAACTAAGCCAGGCTCGGTGGCTCAGCCTCTAGTTCCAGCTACTTGGAAGGCTGAGGCGGAAGGATCGCCGGAGCCCAGCATGTCGAGGCTGCGGTGGCCAGGAGCGGCCGCTGCACTCCAGCCTGGGTGACAGAGTGAGACTCCAACTCAAAAAATAAAATTAAATTAAATTTAAAAGTGGACAACTAAATTATAGTGGATAGTGTGCTGCAGATGAAATCAGAAATCCTGGCTGAAATTGATGTTACCACTTACCCATACTTGAACAAACTGTTCTCTCTCTCAGCTTGAATAGTGGCCACTATTGCTTGCCTACCCAGAATCCACTGACCCCTTACTTCTTCCATCCTAAGAGAACCCATATTTTTGCTCTATATATCCATACCTCCTTCATATAAATATGAGCTTCAAGTAAAGCTGACATCAACAGCTTCAGGAGTGAACCTGAATTAATCTAGGCCAAGTATTCTCTATGGGGACAGGGTGATAGACAGGGTGATAAACTTATTTTTTTATGTATAAAGCATATAGAGCATAAACAGACATTTGCTGTACCTCTGCATTAACATTTCATGGGTGAGGGACAATTAGGGAGAAATATCTAAAAAGATTTCTTAGGGGGACAATAATTTTTTTTTTAAGTTTGAAAAACATTGGGCTACATCAAATAGAGTAATCCTATCTTTTTACTACAGTGATTCAATTTGGACCTATTTTAGTTAAGCTATGGAAAGCCAGCAACCCCTCTTCTTGGATGTGAAGGAGAGGATGAACCCTCTGTCACAACTAGCTATGAGCAAGAGGAAAACCAGCTTTAGGGTGAAGTTGGCACATCAGATGGCAAAGCAGAGATGAAAAAGAACTTGATGCTTGAACGACATTCATTTATTGGCTCAACCAATCCTGAAGTTTACCCTACCTCTAGATTATTGCTGTTGTCGTCAATACCTTTCCTTTTGGTTTAAAACACTTTCGATTGAGTTTCTGTTACTTGAAGTCAGAGTATCCTTTCCCAATTTCTAAAATGGAATATCATAGGATTCTTGGGAATATTGAGATGGTGTAGGTGAAAACATCTAGTATAGTTCCTAGCCAAAGGTCAGTTTTTAATCAATGTCTCATAAAACAATTTGAAGTCATGTAAAGAGTAACAGGCTGCTTTTTTTTGTGCCATGATCTAGGAGCCACTCATTTATTTATTTTAGAAAAATTTATATTCTTCATTATCAGCAATGTTCATTTTATGATATAGACCATAAAAGAAGAGGGTAAAAATAATTAGAGCCCTTAAATCTATCTAATGCTGGTAATCTGAATTTGTTTGTTTTTTTAAGTATCGTCTCTATTTCTGAAAAATCCTCATACCTGTTTTCTCAGTGTAGTCTGCAGACCACCTACATATAAATCACCTGAGGTACTTGTTAAAAGCACAAATTTAACCCCATTGTCAAATTAATAAGTCAGGTTATCTGTGGATGAGGCTGGAAATCTATATTTCTAAGAAGCTTCCTAGATGACTTTAATATATACTAATATGCTTTCTAAAAATAAACTTAATATTTACATTATTTTAGAATAAATTTAAAATTTGGGCATACCTTTCATATATTTCTATGATTCACAATCAGACAAGTGATTTGTTATATTGTGCTGTAATTTCATTACTTGTTTACATATTTGTAGTATTTTAAATATTTCTTCATTTATACTTAGGAAACAAGTATTTTTTTCTACTTGTTTCCAAGAAAATAGGCCTATCTATTTACTTTTGCAAAGGGGAAGGGGTTATAGTGAAAACCCTTAGTTTAATATAAATACATTTCCAACATTTTTCCTTTATTTTCTTTGAGTTAATCATCAAGAAATAACTTAAGCAAAAAGAATTAATCTAGAATTAGTCTAGATCTTAGCTTGATTTTCAAGACAATGAATTGTATCATCTTTCTCTGAATTTAATACATAGTATTAGGACACTCCATTCCATCGTTCTTTCTGTTGATCTTAAAAATAGAAGTGGAAAAACAGTGATGTGGCCACCAGGTTCCCTAATAGGCTTATAGGAATTGCTCCACATATAATGCTCTTTATATATCAGTGGTACCAACAGTGTGGTAAATCCCATTTATTTCGCTCTTAATATGTGCCAGGTATGTTAAGCTCTTTACACTTGTTTACTTATATAGTCTACCAACAACCCTAGAAGATAGGTGTTAATATCCCCATTGTAGATATGGGAAAACTGAAGAACAAGGAAATTAATAACTTGCCCGAGGTTATATAGATACTAAATGCTGACCCAGAAGTAAGTTCTGTTTTTTTCATCAATATACAGTCCAGCTGTTAGTATAAACAGCTAAGGTTTCTGTAAAACAGATGCCTTTCTCGTGAGATCCCATACTCCCCTTAGCTGATTTTTATAGTATTGCTGACACCCTATACTGTGATTTTTGTTTTCTTATTTGTCTCCTTCCCCGAACAGTGAGCTCTTTGAGGGCACCATATAGTCACAGTAACTAGCAAGGCACTGGCACAGGGTAAGCCTTGAATATTTACAGAGTAAATGAGCAATATGTCATGCAGCTAGTCAGTAAGTGAGCTAAGAGTCAAAACCAGAGCCATACAACTCCAAAGCTTGGTTTCAACTTGTATGTAGATAGACCTGGATGCGAAACCCAGTCGTTCTGCTTAAAAGTTGTATGACAGCAGACAAGTTATTTCTCTAATGGCTCACCTTTTTATTCACAGAGTTATTAAAAGAATTAAACAAGGTATAAAGTGCTAAACACATAGGTCTCAATAAATGGTAATTATGATTACTGTTATTTGCTGATACTATCTCCCTGTCTTCTTGGGGAAGGAAAATTACTTTGCAACTAAAAAGGGTAAACTTGTCTTTTCTGAAATTCCTAGTTATAGCACTGCCTTGATTATGATTAAAATGTTTCTGCTAATACCACTTATTGTAGCCTTCAAATGTTTCTGTAGTTGGAAAAACCTTCCCACCCCAACTATATTTTGGCATTCACTGCCACATTTCTTAACCATTTGCACTCTCTAAAGATTTTATTATCAAGGACGTACTAAATGCCAAGCACTTTTGCAATGTTTCTGCCTTTTTGGTTTTAAGTAAAATCATACTCTTAAGTCTGCTATTCTTTGTGATTTCTCTCCCTTAAAAGGCTTTTGCCCTTAATTTTTCAACTCTTTTATTCAACTTTATCACCGAGTTTATATTCCTAGTTTTAATATCTCCTTTCATCTCACACCCTATTTCCTGAAAATTACCTCAAATTCAAGCTTAAAACTAGACCAGGTGCAATGGCTCACATATGCAATCCCAGCACTTTAGGAGGCTGAGGCAAGAAGATTGCTTGAGCCCGGAAGTTAGAAACGAGCTAGGAAACATAGCAAAACCTCATCCCTAAAAAAAAAAAAAAAAATCAAAAAATTAGCCAAGTGTGTTGGTGCACACCTGTATTCCCAGCTACTCAGGAGGCTGAGATGGAAGGATTGCCTGAGCCCAGGAAATCAAGGCTGCAGTGAGCCATGATAATGCCACTGTACTCCATCCTGGGTGACTAAGTGAGACCCTGACTCAAATAAAATAAAATAAAAATAAACCAACAACAAAACCCTGAATTTATCACCTTTTCCAGAAAGCAGCTGCACTGCGTGACGTCCCCATTTCTGTTAGTGTTATTTGTTATCTGGTTACCTAGGCCCAAAACATCAAGAGTTTTGACTCTTTTCTCTCTCCTCTACTTCCCTGAATCAAGAAGCTAAATCCTAGCTGTTCTTTTACAATCGCTCATATCTATTCTTACCATTTAGCCCCAAGCCCCCCTACTACTTCACACCATTAGTACTACCTGAGATTCTTATGCACTGTTTTGCATTTACACCATTCTCCCTCCAACTCGCCCTGCTTACCAGTTCAATCGCCTTTATTACTCTCTTTATTCAATATCCTTTCTTTAGGCCAAACTCCTCCGCAGAGTTGACCCAGTCTATATCTTGCACTACATCCCTTTAGGAACCAACCTCTGTTTCTTCTGACCACCTGATACTTGCCTTTATTTAAGATGGACCCTTCTAGTTTGTTATCCCCTCCCTTTTCTCCACCAGCTCAAATCCCTCTTCCATCTATGATGTTCAAATCCAACTTTCTCCATCCATTCTTCACTGATCATTCAGTTGGAAAGTATTCATTAGACTTCTTATTCATGATAATCTTAGTTCTCGGTTACATGTTTTGTCTTTCAAATAAATGTTGAACACCAAGGGCCAGATTAATGTCTTACACTTCATATCTTTACCTAGAAATGTTACTCAATAGTAAGAGCTCATAAATACTAATTTGGTCCTAAATATTTTCTCATTGTATTTAAGTATATACATGCTTAATATTTTTGATAAATTAATGTGCAGATGCATATAATTTCAGCAAAACAATTTTAAAGAGTAACTGCCAATTAGAGAATTTTATAATATACCTCCATTGCTATTTTATATTTTCAAGTTGTGTTTTATTTCTAAAATATAGAGAGATAAATAATGGACTGAAAATTATTTTTTCTTTTTTAATAGCAACAACAAAAACTCAATGCCATTAGTTCCTTTCAATATAGAGAAAGGGTTAAAAAAAGAAAAAAACACCTGAACAAAGACTCAGGCACCATCTCTGCCAATATCTACATTCTTGTTAAAACCCCTTTGAGGCCTCAATTTTTGAGTAGACTGTATAAATTTCTGCCATTTCTTCCACTCTAAACTGTGGCTAAACATATAGAGCAAAGGCAAAGAGAAGAATAAAGATGGGTAGGTATCTCTTACTGTAGCTTAGTGTTTCATCTGTTTGCACTTTTTTATTTCACAAAAAAATACAAATTGCTGGTTTATCACATATAATAAAATCACAAACACAAGGCTCACTGAATGAATGTGTACAAGCAGACATGCTTATTTGTAGCTAACATCAGCTTGCATGCAAAAGCAAAACACAATGGAAATGCATGAAAATTAGTGGGTACATATGTGCAGATTACATTTTGATGAATCATCCACAAATGCTCAGAAGTGAGTGTTAAGTGCCATTATGAAGCCAGATGACAAGATATTTTTTTCCTACCAGTTTTCTCAATTCCCACTTGAATCGGTTTGGCTGGCTCTGTTATGCCTTGGTAATGATGTCAATACAATTCTGAGACTGCTGCTAGGGAGCACAAAACATCATAGGTCCTATATAAACAATGACTTTTTATCTTTCTTTTTCATTTGACAATTGGATTTTTTTTTTTTTTTTTTTGGCTCTATTCTATTTACTTTTTAGGATTAGATTACCAGAGTCTGACAATATTAACCTTCATTTATACTTAACAGGACAACCAACCAAAAAAACATACAAGAATTCAAACTGAATATTCCAAGTTTACACATGCCAAATGATGAGTATGCCCCAACTCATAATAAACTGTGTGTTTCTGAGATACAACATTAATGTAATTCTGAACCTAACCAATGTAATTCCCAATAAAAACTATTTTCTAAACTTACAATAAAAAATGTTTAATACTCTTGATTACCTTGAAACTGGAAATAGAAGTATTTTTGTTTGCACTTTTAAGAGTCTGATTGACCCATTTGATAATAATTTCATCATTTACTTTTTCACCCTCTCCAAGATCTGATAACACATTCAATGTGTACCTGCAACAGAAAAGATGTATATTTGAGACTGAAAAAAGTGAAATTTGCTTTCATATCATTTATATCAGTGTTTAGATAAATATTTAAGAAATAGTTCAGTTCTAATAAATATTTCTAATTTTAGTCTGGCATTTGCACTTGGTTACATTCCAGAGTTACAAAGCTGCTCCCTAATCAGAAACAAAATACTATATGGTGTTTTTAAAACTTAAAATAACTTCTTACCAAGCCTTTTTTTTTTTTTTTTTTAAAGTCAGAGTTTCACTCTGTCACCCACACTGGAGTGCAGTGATCCTTCCACCTCAGCCTTCCAAGTAGATGGAACTACAGACGTGCGCTACCACACCCAGCTAATTTTTTGATATATTGTAGAGACGAGGTCTCACCAAGTTGCCCAGGCTGGTCTCGAACCCTTGGGCTCAGGTAATCCTCTCACCTAGGCCTCCCAACGTGCTGAGATTACAGGCTTGAGCCACCGCACCTGGCCCAAAGCCATTTTTAAGAGGTATTGATAAAAGTGACTCTTTCTAGATATTGACCCATTTAAAAATAAAATATAATCTACAAAAAAAAAGTACATTTTTAAAAATTAAAATGTTTTGCATTGTATATTCTGTGTTCATTACTCTTGAGAAATCACTAAAAGTTTAGATCAAATAACTTATTGAAGGAAGCTGGCAGTGTTGCTATAAACATATCAGCCTTTACCTTCTCATCAACTGCCATACCAACGCCAGAGTAAGTGTTGCATTCCCTTCATTTAGGTCCTGCCCAGCAATGCCAACCAAGGAGAATTTGGCCTTATTCTTCCCAAGTTCCACTGCATAGTTACAGTTTTCAATCTATAAGTAAGTAAAAGTTTTGGTTTAAAAACAGATTTTTTAAAACTTATCTCCCGAATATGCCAGCCTAGTACCATCATCTGAAAAATAATTATGATGACATCTTAAATTTATATGACCAAATTTCATTTCATCATAATACGCAAGTAAAATCAAGGAAATAATTATTCTAATTTTATAGCTGAAGATATCAAAGCACTGATGGTTAACCTAGACTGAGGAACAGCAGGCTGGAAAATTTTAAGATGCCCTCCTACTCTAAAAATTTTGGTATCCAAGAATACATAGATTATTAGTGGCATATCTTGTGACTAAAATCCTAGGTTTCCTAAATTCCATTTAGAGAAGTAATAGATGATATTTGTCTATATTTAAGTTAGAGAATAGAGAAGAAAGTAATTGTTTCATGAATAATCTGACTTTATCACCCATAACCTTTACCCTTCTCCTTAAGGAGATGACAGTGACAAAGGAGCTTGGGGTTGCTAGTGTAGAGGCCAAAGGATACACTGACGTAGCCAGCAATGAAAGAGAAACTGGAAACAGGTACCAACATAAGGGAAAGCATGTGTTCTATTTATTGGTAACCTTTGGTTCCAAATTTGGCAGAACATTTCTAAGAACTAGGGAGGTAGCAAACTAAAGAAAAAATAAGAAATGATGTTTCTAGAAGTAAGGAACATAATTATAGTAGGACAAGTTGAATATCCCTAACCTGAAAATCCAAATCTGAAACTTTTTAGCATTGGCATGACTCTAAAGAAATGCTCACTGAAGCATTTAAGATTTCAGATTTTTGTATTAGGAATGTTCAACTGCTGTACTGCAAATATTCCAAACATCTGGACCCAAGCATTTCGGATAATGGATACAGAACCTGTACTTAAATGCCTAAAAATGGATCTGCTTCCTGGGGTTGAAAATATAGAAGTTAAGCACTGTGGGCCAGGAACTGAACCTTGGAAATATGGAGTTGTCAGGCTAAAAGATGAAGAAGCTAAGAATGAGCAAGGTAAGAGTAAGCATAAAGAAAGCAAGAAAAACAATGGAGAGTGCAGTCTCACAGACTTGATAGAAGAAATGATATTCAAGCACTTCAGTTGCTTTGGACAGAAATGACGTTTGGATCATTTAGACAATTGGGACACAAGGTTCCAAGTGAGAATAAATACTGAAAAAATAATGAAGAAAGACTATTTTAATGGTGCAGCTTTATGAACTTTGTCACCAAGGAAAGTAATGTCTATTGATAATTGCCCAAATTCCATAAAATAATTCCCTGTAATATTGTGTCACAAAAGTACTGCTTCTTCATTTTTTTAAACGTCTTGAATTTATTTCAGGATTTGTGTTTCAGTCTGTAAACAACCAGACTTTGTTGAAAGGAAGCATTTTGCATATGATTCATTTGTGACATTTTGAAATTAACGTAAAACATTCCAGGTAAAATGAATGGTTCAATTTCTGTATCCCTGTTACATTTTGCATCTGAAATTTGGAGAAAAAACTTATGTGAAATTAAGCCAACAAAATTTTCTGAATTCTATTCCCATAAAAAGAATTATAGACGAATCAAATTAAATTAATTAAAAATGCAGGCAGTCCAGTGACTAGAAGTGCTGAAAAATAGAAATAAAAATCTCTTGTACCACACATTTTACTACTTAACATTATGGTGTATTTCCTCTTATAAAAAGTCATTTTTAAAATTTTTCCTATAAAATTACAAAGTCTATAAATACATGTTCATTCTAGAGATGTGGAAGAAGTCCATTTTGAGTGCATATCTGTGTATTTTTAGCAAATTAGATCCATATCATATATATGTAATATTATATATTGCTCATTTCCATGTCACTGTTACTAAACCACCATTTTTAATGGTACATTTTACTTCATCTTACAGGTGTATCAATTTATTAATCCATTATTGAACAACTAGGTTGTTTCGGTTTTGGTTTTTTGGAGTTGTCTTTAAGGTGGAGTCTCACTCCTTCGTCCAGGCTGGAGTGCAGTGGCACGCACGCTCACGGCCACTCCAGCGTCGACCTTCTGGGCTCCAGTGATCCTTCCACCTCAGCCTTCCGACTTGCCCGAACTACAGACGCACACTACCACGCCAGCAATTTTTTAATTTTATTGTAGAGACGAGGTCTCGCCAAGTTGCCCCGGCAGGTCTTGGCTCAGGCAATCCAATCACCTCAGCCTCCCAAAGTGCTGGGATTACAGGCTGAGCCACCGAGCCCGGCTGGTTGTTTTGTTTTATAAACATTGCTATCATTAGTATTTTGCCACACTTCTTGTCTGACTTTTTGATTTTTCTTGTCTGACTTTTTGATTTTTCATCGGGATAGGTAAAAACAAGTGAAATTATTAGGTCAAAAGGTTTTCTTGAAGATTAAAGATATACATTACCAAACTGATTTTAGAAATAAGATATAAATGAACACTTCCTTTAACATTGGGTGCAGTGCAATAGTTTGTTTTAAATTGCATTTATAAATTGTGAGTGAAAAGTTTTTCATATGTGTATTATCCATCATTGTTTTTTCTTTCATGTTGCTTTTCCATTTTGTTATGACTATTTCAGTAGCTATTTAGTTTTCTTCCTTAGAACTCATAATATTCACTTTTGCTTACAATGTACTACTATATTGTAGTTGTTTGCACACAGATCTCCCTAATTTCTTTAGGGCTTCCTAAGGACCAACTCCATGCCTTGTACATTTTTTACATCCTGTATAACTGCACAGGTAATATGTAATTAATAAATATTTGTTGAATAAATGAGTGAATAACCAATAAAAATTCAGCAAGTTATAGCAATTGTAAAACAAAGGTACACTTATGGCACATCTCTAAAAACACTAAGTACTACAATGTGATAAAAATGAAAGTACTTATATAAGGTGTCTGACTGGGGCTATTGCTTTCATTTTTCCACTTAATAAAACAAACTTGTTAAAAAGGCTATTAAGCTTAACACATTTGGGTTTGAATCAGAACTATGGGGACAGAGCATACTTTACCAAACTTTATGAAACTCTAAATCTTCTATTTTATATCAGAACAAAAACACTATATTCATGGACATTATTTCATTCACCTTCTTCATGTTCCCTCCAAGGGCAGGGTAAGGAGGTTTGTTGACATGGGTCCAGTTGACCGGCACTCGGATCATTTCATAAAGCTGAAAGATCACTAAAGCATCTGCAAGGTCACTAAAACACAAGGAAAAAGTAGATAAAGGAGAAGTAAATGTTGGTACTACCTAATTTTATTAAGTACACTGGAGATGGACTTATTTCTTTAAAAACACACAAGGCATTTAGTGCTTAAAGAACGACAGGACATATCATTTGATCGAGAACTTTTTTACAAAAAATTTTAAAGATGTGGGGTACAATTCAGGATTAGATAGATAAGTGGTCGTCATTCTACAGGTAAAGTTTGGGCCTCTTTTGGTCCCCACTTTGCCTGGTTTGAGATCAGGTAACCTTATTGATGTTATGTCCCTCCACCCTACTTTCCTCCTCTGGCAGTGTCCCGCTACTGCCATTCCCTTTCTTATAGTGTTATGATAAATGCTTAGGGTATGCTTATAAGTGAGAATATGTGGTACTCAGTTCTTTGTTTCTGTGATAGAGCACTGAGTATGATAAACTCTAAAGCCATCCAAGTTCCTGCAACAAAATTATGGACTTCGTGGCAACTTGACTGAAAACGTCAAAGAATCTGTCTAAAGTTTTTCATGAATATTTACAAAGATACATACACAAAGACATTTACTGCCATAGTATTTATAAATTTGTAGACAACTTAAATGCCTGGCAGTGGAGGGGGCTGTTGAGTAAATTATCCATACTATGAACTCCTGGGCCACCATTAGACATAATAAAGTAGATCTGTATGTAGTGATATGAAAAGCTTTGCAAGACATAATGAGTTTTACAAAGCAAATGGCAGGATACTTCTTACTGTTTAATCTCATTTATTTAAAAAAAATTAGAGTCAAATGTATTTGTTCACACATATGTGCTAAGGACTGTTAATGGCAAATTACCTCTGGGTAGGAAAGAAGGAATAATGTGAGGGTAAGGGATGAATTATCATATTTTATTTTGTTCTGTATACTTACATATTTCCTGAAACTTGTACAGAGAGAATGAGTTCATGTATGTTATAATTTTTTAACTTAAAAAATTTATAGAAAGGTCACAATAGCTACTCAGTAAACAACTATTCATGTGCAATAATGAGGGTTAAGGAAGAATTTATGAACAAGTAGGAGTTCCCAAAGTGAGAATACTACTACTTTGGATTCAGAAAAATATGTTCTTTTGAGAAGCTTAAAGTTTGTTTGTACAGTCTGTTTTCTAATTCTGTATGCTTAGGACATAAAGCAACAACAACTGATTTTTTTAAACTGCTAGCTTTGTGATAGAACATGTGGCTTTTTCCTCCAACAGCTTATTAAATGAGTTATGTTATGTTAAGTTCATATTAAAGTTTCTTCACATTCTCTGAGCATACACCATACAGCAATAAAGGGGGCTCAGCCCCCTTCATCACTGCTGAGTGATGAAGGGAGAAGGTCTAATATGAAGGTAATTAAGATCTGACGAGATTATCTTTAAGCACATGGAAAACTTTGCATACAAGAGAATCACTAAAATATCTGTATAGGTTATGGAATCCTATCTGTTTTTACATATTTTTCTGTTTTATTTTAAATAAATTCATTCTCATTCCTGTGTAGTATGGTCTTATTATTCATATTTTGCAGATGGAAAACTAAAGCCCAGAGAGTTTCATAGACTTCAAGATGAGTTCTAACTGGTCAAAGAAAAACTCCAGAACTAGTAGCTATTGAAATATATTTAATAACTTCTTAGAGAATTTTCGGTGAAAATCAGTATACAATGGGGGAACCCCAAAATGTGTAATTTATTAAAAATTGTGTATTTATTCTAACATGTTTAAAATTCAGTCTGATGCAATACACCTATCGAGACACTTTTTCCACTGCTCAAGACAGTTTTTGAACTCGCCCATTTTGATGCCTTTTAGTGCTTCTACTGTTGTTTCACCTCTTCCACACTGGCAAACATTTCCTTTTGCGGACTTTTTTCATCCCGGGAAACAAAAAAAAGTTGCTCGGGGCGAGATCAGGTGAATAGGGAGGGAAGGGCACAGGGATCATGCTGTTTGGGGTCAAAACTACGGAACACTCAGTGTGGTGTGGGCAGATGCACTGGTAAATCACCCATCATGAAACGGGCAAACATGTTGAAAGAATCTCCCAAAAGAAATTCACTGAAGCTGAACGCAGCCTCTCACAACATTAGCCAGTATACTGATGCCGATAGGTTCCTAGAACACTTACCTAGGAGGAGAAGCCTGTAATACAAAAAGGCTCACCTGCCAAAAACAAATTTTTCTTTTTTTTAGTCCCCTCTCATAAATTGTTCTAGTTGCTTTGGTATGGGCTGGGATTACTGTAGGTAGGAAACTAAAAATGCTTAGGGGTGGGTTTAGGAAAATGATCCAGACACAAATTCATGGATACATGGTTCCAGTGCCAACTAGGTGTCTACCTATTGTTTTTCTGTATCTGATTATTCTTTTTAAGGTTATGCTACCTTTAAGAATTTTCTTTATTCTTTTCTTTTCTTTCTTTCTTTCTTTTACTTTTGAATTAGAGTCTCACTCTATCACCCAGGCTAGAGTGAAGTGGCACCATCACAACTCACTGCAGCCTCAACCTTCTAGGCTCTAGCAGTCCTTCTGCCGCAGCCTCCCAAGTAGCTGGGACTACAGGGGTGTATCACCACACCCAGAAATTTTTAAAAATTTTTTTATAGAGATGAGGTCTTTCTGTGTTGTCTAGGCTGATGTCAAAGTCCTGAGCTCAAGCGATCTTCTCTCCTCAGCCTCTCAAAGTGCTGGGATTCAGTTGTGAATCACTGCATCTGGCCTTACTTTTGAGAATTTTCTGAAAGTAGCAGTCCCTTTCCCAAGAAAAAATTATATATGGCCTAGATGCCTGTGCTAGTATTTCTTGACTAAAGATATACTTCAGATATCTTTAACTGAAAGGGTTGGTCAGTTCGCTGTCAGCCACGGAACTCCAGTGTTTTTGACATTTATGAAATGGTTACCAAGAGTCTCAACAAATCTTAATCCCCTATTTTAAAATTTACTCTTTAGTTATAGAAAAATATATGCACATCATTAAAAAAATCAAACCATATTTAATTTACTAGGGCTAAAAATAAAAGCCTCCTTACTATTCTCCACTCCTACTGCCCAGGTCGAATATAGTTCAGTATGTACCTCTCCAGATTTTCTTTAAAACTGTGTATACAGATATCTGCACACTCAGTTTTTAAACAAAATGGGAACATACTTCACCTATTAGTCTTTTCTCTTGATTACATTTTATAGACATTCTTTCAAATCAGTCCATAAAGATGGAATCCATTCTCCCTGCCAATATTTGAGATTTAACTGCCCTGCTACTATAACAAGAGCTCCAGTTCTAAATGACATATATCTCTCCTCATTTAGCTGAAATATACACACTCTCCAAGAGCCTTATAAATAACAGTCTATTATATGAAAGTCAGTTACTATAATAAGACAATACTGGTCTTAGATTTTTTTTTTTTTTTTTTTGAGTTGGCGTCTCACTCCATCGCCCAGACTGGAGTGCAGTGGCCGCTTCTGGCCACTGCAGCCTCAACTTGCTGGGCTCCGGCGATCCTTCCGCCTCAGCCTTCCAAGTAGCTGGAACTACAGGCGCGCACTACCACGCCCGGCTGATTTTTTGATTTATTGTAGAGATGAGGTTTCGCCTGCCCAGGCGGGTCTTGAA
>CAUYQG010121655.1:0-15148 GCA_963574415.1 Tarsius wallacei | reverse complement strand
GACCATCAAACCCTAACTTCAGCAGAAGAATCCAGATCACCAAAATAAAAGGTTAAATCCAGGAAATAGAAGACAAGAAGATAATACAAAAAATAAATGAAACAAAAAACTGGTTCTTTGAAAGGATAAACAAGATTGATGGTCCCCTAGCTAGACTGACCAAGAAAAAGAGTGAAAAAGCCCAAATAAACACAATCAAAAACACAAAACATGAAGTCACATCTGACTCCGAAGAAACACAAAAGATTATCAAAGATTATTATGTTCACTCGTATGGAAACAAACTTGAAAATCTGGAGGAAATGAAGGACTTTCTGACATCACACAACCTCCCTAGGTTGAAACAAGAGGAAATCGAGACCGTAAATGGACCAATAACTATCCAAGAAATTGACTATGTCATAAGAGGACTACCTACAAAAAAAAAAAAAAAATCACTGGACCAGATGACTTTCCAGCAGAATTCTACAAAACATACACGGAGGAACTGATACCAATCCGATTAAAAGTATTCCAGGCGATTGAGAAAAATGGAACTCTCCCCATCATTTTATGAAGTTAACATCACATTGATACCCAAGCCAGGTAAAGACCCAACAAAGAAAGAGAACTACAGGCTAATATCTTGATGAACATAGATGCTAAAATCAACAAGATACTAGCAAACCGGATTCAACAACACATCTCAAAAATCATCCACCATGACCAAGTAGGCTTCATACCTGGGATGCAAGGCTGATCCAACATTCGTAAGAACATAAACGTAGTTAAATATATCAATAGACATGAAAACAAAAACCACATGATTATATCATTAGATGCAGAAAAAGCTTTTGACAAAATCCAGCACCCCTTCTTGATAAAAACCCTGGAACATCTATGCATGGATGGAACATATCTCAAAATAATAAGAGCCATCTATGAGAAACCCACAGTCAGCATGCTGCTAAGCAGACAGAAATTGGAACCATTTCCCTGAAAACTGGAACAAGATAAGGATGCCCACTCTCACCCCTCCTGTCCAACAAAGTTTTGGAAGTCCTAACTAGAGCAATCAGAGAAGAGAAGGCAATCAAGCGTATCCAAACACAAAAACAGGAAGACAAGTCATCTCTCTCTGAAGACAAAATGATTCTATACCTTGAAAACCCAAGAGAATCTGTCCAAAACCTCCTTGCACTGATAAAGGACTTTGGCAAAGTTTCAGGGTATAAAATAAATGTGCAAAAGACAATCGCATTTCTATACACCAATAATAAATAAACAGAAACCCAAATTTTACAAAAACCCATTCACAATTGTCACAAATAAATGAAATACTCTGGCATCTTCCTAACCAGAGATGTGAAAGACCTTTAAAATGAAAACTATAAAACACTGCTCAAAGAAATCAAAGATGACACAAACAAGTGGAAAAATATTCCATGCTCATAGAATGGAAGAATCAACATTGTTAAGATGTCCATTCTACCTAAGGCAATCTACAAATTTAGCACAGTACCCATTAAATTACCAGCAACATTCTTCTCATACCTAGAAACAACAATACAGGAATTCATATGAAAACATAAACGACCACAAAGAGCCAAAACAATCCTCAGCAAAATAAAAAGCAGGAGGTATCACAGGCCCAGACTTTAAACTTTATTATAAAGCTACAATAATCAGGCAGTCTGGTATTGGTACAAGAACAGGCATATAGACCAATGGAATACAATTGAAATTCCAGAAGCAAAACCTCAGTTTCTCAACGAACTCATCTTCGACAAAGCCTCCACTACCAACCACTGGGGAGATGAGAACCTATTCAGTAAATGGTGCTTGGAAAACTGGCTGAGCACATGCAGAAGATTGAAATATGATCCTTACCTATCCCCATACACAAAAATTAACTCTAAATGGATCAGAGACCTAAACGTAAAACCTCAAGCTATAAGAACCTTAGAAAATGCAGGGGACACCCTTATAAAAGTTGGAACTGGCAACCAATTCCTCATCAAAACCCAAAGCGCCCATGCCATAAGAAATAAGATAGACAAATGGAACCTCATCATACTGAAAAGCTTCTGCAAACCCAAAGAAACCACGAAGAGAGCAGGAAGACAGCCCACACACTGGGAAAAAATGTTTTCCAACTCCATGTCTGACAAAGACCTGACATCTAGAATCTACAAGGCACTCAAACATGCTGAAAAGACAAAAAAAACAAAAACAAAAACCAAACAGCTCCATTACAAAGTGGGCAAAAGATATGAATAGACAGTTCTTAAAAGAAGACATACGAGCAGGCAACAGATACGTGAAAAAATGCTCACCCCCCTAGTCATCAAGGAGATGCAAATTAAAATTACACTGAGATACCACCTCACCCTAGTTAGAATGGCCATCATCAATAACTCCAAAAATAACAGATGCTGGAGAAGATGTGGCAAAAAGGGAACACTTCTACACTGTTGGTAGGAGTGTAAACTAGTACAGCCTCTGTGGAAATCAGTGTGACGATTCCTAAAAGTTCTAAAAATCGACCTTCCATATGACCATGCAATCCCCCTACTGGGAATATACTCAGAAGAACTCAGCTCACTCTATAAAAAAGATATCTGCACATATATGTTTATTGCAGCATTGTTCACAATAGCAAGAACATGGAACCACACATGCTGCCCATCAAAAGAGGACTGGATTAAAAAAATGTGGTACATATACACAATGAAATATTACACAATCATAAAGAATAATACAATCATGAATTTCACAGCAACTTGGATGGAATTAGAGTCTATTATACTGAGTGATCTTTCACTGAAACAAAGAACTAAGTATCCCATGTTCTCACTCATAAATGCACCTTGAACAACTACCATAATACTATAAGAAAAAGATTGACAGTGGCAAGAAACTGTGGGGTGGGGGTGGGTCAGGGAGGTGGGAATGAAAGTAGTCAAAATCTGCCTGAGGAGGGGGGTGCATATCTCATCAACAAGAGTATCTCCCCTGTGAATATTTGTATATCTAATCCTGAATTGTGCATTACAATTTTAAAATAAAAAACTTAAAAGTTAAAAAAAAGAATAGTTTGAGTTAATATTTTACTACATGACTAAATCAGAAAGTGATTAATTCCTTAATGCAGACAGAGATTCATGATGTACTTCATAGATGTGTAACCAAATATGTTTACAATTGAAGAGATAAACATGTCATATCCTGAGAGAAGAGAGAATAACAAATTTTCTAGCAGAATACATGAAGTAATAATATATAATCATTTTCGCCCAGCCTCGTCACAGCATTCCTCCACTTATTCAGAGTTCTCAGAGCAATAAAAGATGCCTTGGGTTGCTTCTGGGTCTGGGGTGCTGGGTATGGACTTGCCACAGGGCAGCATGAGGACAGCCATGCCTGTGAGGTTGGTGTTGCTGATGTTGGCTCTGTGAGGTCAGCTCAAGGGGGGTCTGGATATTGAGCAGGCTGTCAGGGTGTTGTCCCCCACACCAGGAGCACGCAGCAGGCGCGGCAGCCAGCAATGCCTCCCTCTTCTTCTGCACGGTGGTCTGGGAACCCATGTGCACCCTGTCTCTGGCCCACAAGGGCTGCTGCATGTGTGAACCTGAATGCACATTAAACTGTCAAACCCACACACACAAAAAAATATATATATATGTGTGTGTGTGTGTGTGTGTGTGTATCATTTTATTATTTTACCAAATTGTGCTTAATTACAAAATGGACTGGCTTCACTTTGTTGGTAGAAGGTGGCAAGATTAAGCCAAGTGATACTCATATTCTGTGGTAATCCATTAGTAGACTCTCAGACGAAAAGCCACTGGCTATAAGTATTGATTCGAAAGTCACAGCAGTTGAACATGAAAGAGACCTCAAGGAATTATTCGGTCTTCTCCTCCATATTGGGTTAGTTGAAGGCAAAAAATTCAAGACAGATCATAGTTCAGTATTTTCTCCATAATGTTTATAGGACAAAATTTCCATACCCCCATGCATGTGAGACAAAAGTTCCAAAACATTTCTACTGCTTTAATTTAATCTGTGCCTTGATTAAAGCTTTTACGTGTACAGAATAAAGAAATTACTTTAATTACAGTTCTTCATCAAAAGGAGGTTATGTTAGCCTTCTCATTCTCCTCACTTAATTTGAACTTATTATTACTTAAACATATATGTATATCAGTGTATTTGCAAAACTGGGGAAGAGACAAAATTCTCTTTCCTGTCCCAGAGTGGTTCCAGCCTCTGTAGTTTGTTATTCCTCTGTGGACTGACTCATCTTTCCTTGTCTTTGTGGTTGTTCTTTCCATCACCAGAGCTCTCTCAGCACAGTCTTCTGTCCTCTCCTGGAGCCCTCTCTTCACGGTAGAGCCATCTAGAACATCACCCCCTGGGGTTCTCATCCCCCGCACCCAACCCCACTAGATTCAGAGCTGGAGAAACACACATCACGACATTCTCTGCGCTTTCACTCGCAGGTAGCATACATATAAAGTCACATATAACAAAATCAAATGAGATACACTTTTAATTTAAGATTTTTTTTCCCATTTGTCAGAAAACCCCTGAACAAGAAAGACATAATTTCAGGATCATTCTTTGCAAAGCAGATTTCCTACCTTTGTGAAAATGAAAATAACAACCCTAGTAAAAAACATATGGATGAACAAATGCTCTGGTCTAAATATTGTTTTGGCGTTCATGCCACAAAATGCTTCCCTGTTCTGGCATTCAACTTTTTCCCGTAATAGCACACCGAGAAGCGATGCCAGCTTGAAGTGCCAAATAAGGTATTCCCTCCAGGGTCTGGTAGGAAATGGGCAATGCCAGCCCACTGGGCACCACACAGAGTGTGTAAGTACCAATATCTTTACGCACATCTCTGGGAAATCAAAAAGGCAAGGTTGCTGGTTGTACAAATGTGCCTTTCCCTGAGTTCTGCTTTGATTAGTGGGCCAAATTTCAGGTATAGAAAATGTGTTATAACCGTACCAGTCTCTAAGGTAGCAGATTTTTTTCTATGCAATTTATTAACTCAAATGACAAAATGAGTTGAAATGAAGCAAAGATGTCTAATGCAGGCAAGTTATATTATTTAGAAGGCTATATGATAAACCCTCAATATGTCATAGGTTAAAACAAAATTCAAGGCTATGCTAATTTTCCACATCTCAGATATAATTTCTGAAGCTCTTTAAATATCACTAACAAATAGTGAAGCGACAGGCATATGCCTTTGGAACACATGCGACAGTCTCTGCAGAGAGATCTTCTCTATTCTCTGCCCTTCCGCCGTGATACCTGTCCCATTCACAATTGGCACTTAATATTTCTACTCTAGCAACCTCCAGGTGCCATTCCCACGGAGGCAGGGTTTTAGCCGTCTCCGCTTCATAGATTTTTTTCAGGGAGGAAGGCAGATTGCTAAGAGAGTAGAAGGAAGATGTGGATGAAATAAGCAACACTTTTTCTTTTTTATTTTATTTTATTATTTTAAAGATATGGGGTACCATTCAGGGTTAGGCATACAAGTGTTGATTATGCAGGGACCCTTGTTGATGAGGTGTGCCCCTCCCTCCCCTAGCAGTTTCCCTTAACTGCCAATTCCACCTCCCCTCCCCTGGCAGTTTCCCACAACTGCCAGTCCCTTTCTAACAGTATTATGATAATTGTTCAAGGTCTGCTTAGGAGTGGGAACATCTGGTACTCTGTTCTTTATTTCTGTGATAGATCACTAAGTATGATGGACTCTAAATCCATCAAGTTACTGTGAAGTCCATGTGTTTGCTTTTCTTTGTGGCTGCATAATATTCCATAGTGTATATGTACCATTTTTTATCCAGTCCAGCTTCCATGGGCAACATGGTTAGTTCCATGTTTTTGCTATTGTGAATAGAATTGCAACAAACATGCATGTGCAGGTATCTTTTCTGTAAAATGACTTGAGTTCCTCCAGGTATATTCCCAGTAGGGGGATTCCTGGGTCATATGGAAGGTCTGACATCACACAGCCTCCCCAGGTTGAATAATTTTCACTGACAGCAGAGACTGCCATGAGAGGAGGAGGAAACGGAAAGGCAATCATCACATTGGACTCTGCCCAGGATACCAGGATCATTTCGCTGTTAAAAAGTGCTAGGAATCCATTTCAGGCGTGCAAAGTCAAGACCTTCACTTTGCATCTCCTTGAAGCATGTGGCCTCTGTCAGCACAGCAGAACTTAACAGCACTCCTAGGCTGATTGGTGGGATACACTCCTAACCCTGAGCTGTATCCCACATCTTTAAAATAAAAATTAAAAGAAAAACAAAATTATTCTAATATGCTGTGAAGTAACACATAGAAAAATTTGGCCACCACGTCCCCAAAACAGTAATATCCTTAGGCTAGAAAGGGGAAAATTAATAATATCAAATATTACTTTTTCTCCATGTGTTCATCTTTTGATGTTTATGATATACTTTGTGTTAAATTCTTGCATGAAACCTTTGTTGTAACTAAGCGAGAGAATGCTATTAGCTATACTTTACTAAGGGAAACACTAAATAATAGGAAACAAAGATATTTGCCCAATGTTAAACAAATAATCAGTAAAGATTGAAGAAATTCAGCACTTTCAAAGGACTGAAAAAAAATGAGTGTTTTTACTTTTGATTAAGTGGAGAAAAATGATTTCTATAAATGTGCTTTTTAATATCCATTACAGTCTAATTAGATTTTGATTACACAGGAAATGAACAAATCCATTCTTTTCATAAGAAATGTTATTACCTCTATTCTGTTACAATCTTCAGGGAAAAAACCAATGCTATCAATGTTTATTTTCGGGAAACATACATGTGTGCATAATCACATAAGTGCCCCTATTAGAAACATAGACTGTGTGCGTGTATTTTTTTTTTTTTCACAAATGATACCATATTTTCTCTGGGCTCTGCACATTTTCTCACTTTTCAACATAATTTAAAATATCTGCAACATCCTTACACCTGACACTGTATACATGGGTTGGTGCTTTTCAAGCTAGTTACTGAGATATGAATTCATGAAGTTAAGGGACATGCACTAGTTAATTCTAAGATATTCTCCAGCTTATCTTTGGCTGCAAATTTGATTCTTTGGCTACATTCTGATTCTTTTTTTTTTTTTGAGTTGGAGTCTCACTCTGTCACCCAGGCTGGAGTGCAGTGGCATGCTCCTGGCCACCGCAGCCTCGACCTGCTGGGCTCAGGTGATCCTTCTGCCTCAGTCTTCCAAGTAGCTGGAACTACAGGCACATGCCACCATGCCCGGTTAATTTTTTGATTTATTGTAGAGATGAGGTCTCACCAAGTTGCCCCGGTTGGTCTCGAACCCGCAGGCTCAGGCAAACCTCTCATCTAGGCCTCCAAAAGTGCTGGGATCATAGGCGTGAGCCATTGCACCCGACCCATTCTGGTTCTTTTAGATTCCTGTGCTGCTGCCTCTCTGCCTTTGTAGCAGCTGATGTGAAGCACTCTGCTCCACTACTACTGTAGACCCGCCATTTAAAGTCAAGCTCAAGTGCCAGCTTCTACTAAAGGCATCCCTATGTCGTAACTAGAACCAAATGTTCTCTTAGGTGAAACCGTACCATACTTTATCTGTACACCTGCCAAGGTACTTACTATGTGGCTCATTGCATTACAGTCATTTATATGGAGAGCTTATCTCTGTCTTGTCCCCCGCTAGGCTGTAAACTCTCTAAGGGCAAGATGCTTGCCTTCATTTTATATATTGAATCCCCATCCTGTAGTTGTGTGCCTTGCATAAGGTTATTCTAAAATCTTTATTAAATAAACAAAGGGTGACTAAATGGATGCATAATGTAGCATTTCATATCGGACCAGTGCTTACAAAACTCTGGGAAATATCAGAGGTGTTGTCTATTGTCAATTTCACAGATGGCTAAACTCTAGTCATCATGTTTTAATCAAATCACATATTTGCCTTCTTTTTGCATCATGTTTTTTAATCACTAATAATGAAAATGACCCTATCTATTTTCACAGTGTTCTTTGCTACTTGAAAAAGAATCCTGCAAACCATGTCTGAATTGTTCCCATCCATCAGCACTATTCTCAGCTGCAATGAGAGAAAAACGTCTCCTAAGTGTTCTGAAAGTGTGCTTGCTTTCTGCATGTTTGATATGATATGTCATGACAACCCCTACATCCCTGTTCCCAAGCCAGCCATCATCTGGGACATTGTAAACCACAAAATGGCTGGATAACAAGATGATATGTTTCAGTAGAGGCAGGGAAACCCTTTCTTTTTTTCTTTCCTTCCTTCTTTTCTTGTTCCCTCTCTCTCTCTTCTTCTCTCACTTCTCCTTCTGTCTCTTTCCATAGAGGCTAGAATCGACAGAAAGATGTGCGAGTTTGGAACACAAATGCAAGTTTTAACATACTCATATTAAAACCAAGGTATTATGTGCAACTTACGTAATTTTAAGGAGAAAATGTTCAAATATTCAAAAATTCATTTAATGTACCTTCAAAAATGCTTATCTAGAGATGACTCAAATTAGTTGTAGGAAGACCAACAGTCTGGCTAATGCATCTCCCATCTGCAGTCTGTACTGAAACTTCCACTTAAAGATATTTCCTTAAAGTATTTCCAAACTACTTCCCTAGTGTCTTCTAACTCTGGTAGTGACCATAACTTTTCTTTTTATTATTAAGCAGCCTGTATTTGTATAAAGACCTGTGATAATTCTCATCTTTATCCTTAAGGAATTTTCTACAATTTAATTTGAGGAATGTGTTTTATATCATAAGTTTCTAGTACTAAGCCTTGTTGGGAAAGTAAATATATAATGGTGACTTATTCATGTAGACTGATTGAGTTATTCTCGATTACATTCTGTTTTCTGGGATTGTTAGAGTCCTTGAAACTTATTATAATTAAACGATTCTTCTATAACAGAGTGAGACTCTGATTCCAAAAAAGAAAAAATTTCCTAATTATAATACTGTGTTTTAAATGTTCTACAAATAAGCATCAATCTGAGACACAGTCATGAAACATATGTTCATTTAAGGTTGGAATTCATTTATTTGTATAGAATATCTTCATATATTTTGCTCAAGAATTGTAGAATTTTAATTAAGAGTAAAATTTTAACTCAACAACTAATTGGTGGTATTATTTCTGTTTTTCATGGTGACATTAAAAAGAAATAAAACATACCATTTAAAATTCTCTGGGCTCTTATTTCTTTCCTGTTTATATACCAAGCTCTTCAAGTTACTTCTATGTTTCCAAGAAAATTTTGAAACATCTTTGATAATAAACTTGACATTGTAACACCTTGTTACAAAAGCCTTGTCTGTATGGATATTATGATAATTGAATCTTCAATTAGTTTAATTAGCTTAAATTAATATTGTGTTTATTTTTTACATTGTTAGCTTTAGAATCACAGTATTCTGTAAAAGCTCTACTTTGGGATAAGGTAAAGACTGGACATTCATAACTTACGGAATGCAATAAGAAATATGTAATACCTTTATCTCAAAAAGGAAAGGGGAAAAAAAAACTTGGCCATTGCTTCTGGAGTATGGCTTTGCTCTTTCAAGCATTTCTGGACTTACTCTGAGCAGTTCTTTATAAGAGATGAGCAGGGACTTGAAATCAAGTTTAGAGGTGCATTTCCAGAAGCTCATCTTTCAGATGCTTAAACTGGAAATTTGATTGAGTGTTAAACTCACCACAGGTCTCCGTTTATCTTAATAAAACTTACTTTAAAACAATTGCTGCCTTTATAGCTGCCAGAAATATTTTTCAAAAATATACATTGTCTGCTTCATAAGGTTAATTGAAATAAAAGGATGGTATTTTTTTCTTTGAAAAATGGTAGACACTTGACCTCCACCTGTAAAATAAATAAAATATATCTTATGACTTCTTGATTTATTAAAGAGATGAATTTGTCCCCTCTTTTTAATTTTTAATTTTTGTCTCCTCTTTTTAAAAGATATCTTTTTTTTTTTTTTTTGGTCCTTTTCTCAAAGACTCTAAGTTTTGTTCTCTGTATCTGCTTTGTACTACTTTGCAAGACAATTTTGCTGCCTGCAACTAACTGGGTTCTAGACTCGATAGTATCCTTTAGAAGAGGATTCTTCTAATGGGGCCAATGTCTACAATCAGCTTAAGACCGTTAAAGAAAGAAACTGAAGCATATTTTTCACTCCAATAATGGCAACACAGACTTTGAAAATTAAGTAGACTTTTTCCAAAAGACTAAGCCAATTGGACTGACAGTGGAGAAGCATAGAGACTATTAAAAAAAATGAAATGGTCATCAATATGAGTGGTATTAGGAATAACATCACTCACAATTTGCATATGGTAAATTATTGTTAAAATATAAAAATATATAGTTGAGTGAAGTGTTATGCTCAGAACTATAATTTGTATATTTAGACTGGTTGGAGAAATGTTCTTGCCTTAGAAGAGATAACAAAACGAGAAGAAATTGTCAGAATAGAGCAATATTTCCACACCATGATTTAAAGTCTCACATATTTTCTTCTTTCCATTTTTCATCCTTCCTTATTCGCTTTCTTCTATCTACTGAGTGACTACTAGGTGACAGTTTCTATGCGAGATACTCCCATTGTCTTCCTCCCCTGCACTTACTTTATTTTGCTTCCCCCTTATAATTCTTCTTCTTTCCCTCTGTCCATCGTTTTCTGGGTCTGTAATCAGGTGAGGTCTGCTATCCTTACCCCATCCTCACATGCAGTAGCTCACTGAAACAGCCCCGCTAGCAGCTCATCATAAGTGCTTCATCGCGGTCTATTAGGTCAAAGTACTAAGAAAACTAAATCAAAACAATTGTTTTTATGAAAAAGGCAAGGATCCTACCATTTTACTTAGTTATAACTCTGCTTTTCTGATCCATAGTCAGACGCATCATCCATTGTGCTACTGGTCCCCTTAAAATGCTATTTTTATATAATTGACTAACTAAATATATTGAGATGATTTTGTTGTCTTTCCCATTCCTATCAGCTATGTCATATCTTCTTAGACATGGGATCTAATGAAATATGATAGAGAAATTAAACACAGAAAACAGCTGTCACTTTTGCATTGTGACTATTTGAAATTGTTTTAGTTTTGCACTGATTTTTAAAAATTAATTATTTATTGAGTGTTTAATAATTGTTATTAAATTTTTGAGATATAACTTCTATTGTGTTTCTTTTTTTAGTGAGTCAGTGAGATTACAGTCATTGATATCACTCAGAGTGGATGCTCAAGGTTTGAGTCTATCTACTCAAACTGCTTGTAACAGCCCGGGCACAATGCCTCACGATTATAATCTCAGCACTTTGAGAGGTCAAGGTTGGAAGATTACTTGAGTCCTGGAGTTTGAGGAGGTAATATAGAGAGGCCCATCTATATTTTTTTAAAATTAACCAGGCATAGTAGTAGTCCCATGCATGCCTGTAGTCCCAATTATTCTGGAGGCTTAGGAGGAAGGACCAGTCAGGCCTAGGCTGTGGAGGCTGTGGTGAGCCATGATCATGCCACTGCACTCCAGCCTGGGCAACAAGTAAGATCTTGACTCAAACAAACAAACAATGACAACAAAAACTTACAGCTGTCTGTGTATAAGAGGTGAAGTATTGCATTTTCTTTTCAAGCATCCAATGTGAAGTACTTCCCGTTTGGGATTGGGCTACATAGTTTAAGGTTTCGGGCAAAACATTGCACTCAGCTATGGATTGTTATGTTTTACACCGTAAGAGTCTGTCAACGTTCCCTAATAACTTCTGTAAGAGGCTTTCCAACTGAAAGCATGTGGCCTGTTGAGGTAATTATCCATTTTGTTGTTGAGTTTCTAAATCTTAGGCATTAAGTATTGAAACATGAGGAGAATCTCCAAACTCCATTATTTTAGTTTTCAGTAATCTGTCTTCTTTCCCTACAGAGGAATTTTTCTGCCACAACATTTCTTTTCCTTTCTTTTCTTTTCTTTTCTTAAAAGCAGAAATCCAACTTTACTAGTCATCAGGGAAAACATTTCTTGAAGAAAAAGCAAGAATTGGTCATTTTGGCCCAGTTGTATGTTGCCAAATAGTCACCACTGGGTCACTGTGCTCTGTTCCTTCTCTGTACCTTCCCAACTGCTCCTGCTCAGAGGCCCAGGCCTTGCATTGCTCCCGTGGAATTCCAGCACTCAGAGCCAGCAGTTTCCTGATCCCTCGCATCCCTGGCATTCTTCTCGTTCTAACCCATCACTCCTTGCACTGTGCTGAAGAATCACCAGGCATTGGTGCCCACGAAATGTCAGTATAGACAGGTGATGCACTGTTTGCATAAAATAACTTATTTGTTCTTTGAAGTCTAGGGTACAAGCAAGGAAGAAATTCACATAGAGTTCAAAAACTACATGTTTAAGTGTATGAATATTAATATTTTTTGCATATGTCTGTAAAATATAGAGAGGCTTTCCTGTTTCTTGTCTCCTTCCTTGCCTCTGCTTCTAATCATTTCACCCGTTATAGCCTCCGAAACCTTTCCCAAAACCAAATAGCCTACCTCACACCTGTATAAACTGTGGATCGGCATTGCTTTTAAGATCATGTGCTTCCTCCCGGTCAGGGGTTTCAGGACACTTCATGACATGGCGCCCTCACACCCAACCATTCTGAGCAACCGACCCCCTTCCCCAACTTCTTAGCCTACTCCCTGAGTCTCTCCATTCAATGATTCCCCATGACTGGAGGTTCTCAACCTCCCTTGGCCCTTGGCCACAACAAGAGTCATTCTCTGAGTAAAGCATCCTTCGCCTTGTTCGCCTTTTCCTCTTCCTCCAACATTTGCCTGGCTACAGACCTGCATTCTTTAAAACAAACAAACAAACAAACAAACAAATAAATTGTATTGTGTACCTCTAAGGTGAGCAACATGTTCTCATAAGACACATACATTAGCCAGGCTTGGTGGCTCAGCCTATAATCCCAGTGCTTTGGGAGGCTGAGGTGAGTGGATTGCCTGAGCCTGTGGGTTCGAGACCCGCCTGGGCAACTTGGCGAGACCTCATCTCTACAATAAAAATCAAAAATTAGCCGGGTGTGGTAGTTCGCACCTGTAGTTCCAGCTACTTGGAAGGCTGAGGTGGGAGGATCGCCGCAGCCCAGCAGGTCGAGGCCGCAGTGGCCGGGAGCAGCCACTGCACTCCAGTCTGGGCGACAGAGTGAGACTCCAACTCAAAAAAAAAAAAGAGACATACATTTAGCAAAATAATTATGATTATGGATAATTATGCATTCCCTGCCCCCATAGCTAGAGAAGCTATGATCTACTTATTTAGCAAAAATCCTGACTACAACACAATTAGGAAAGACGGTTCTCATATTGCATATTAGATCGGTCTGCTTGTTCACACTACATTTGTTACATTGTAGCCTTCCACCACTGTGTTACTGACATCTGGGTTGATATAAGTCCCCTTTCCTGAACACCCTTATACAACCTATCCAAAACTAGTGGCAAATATGGAGGAATGGGCGCTCATTATATTCCCTACTCCCCCCCACCCCCCACCAAGTAGCTCTCATTGCTTCCTGTAACTATTTCCTGTTTATTATCCAGAACCCTCTCTAGGCTTGCCACATAATGAGGCAGGGAGAGTTTTGACCTCGTTCTTCATTATACATAATGTAAGCAGCATGATGCTTATCACAGCATAGAATGGCATAAATGTTGATTGAAGGAATAACATACATGAATGAAGTTGTAGGGAGAGGTTATTGCTAAGTCATGTAATACTTGTAATAATGAACATAGTTTGAAAAACTACAACATTATGGTACTATTTTCTTAGGCAGAATTTTCAAGCAAGAGAAGTTTGCCATTGTAGGAGGATGAGGACACATAATAAATTTATGATTCTAGGAGCAAAGTCCAAGTGTATATCAACCTCTTTATGTAATCTGTATGGTAACTGTCTGCTGCTAACCCAAACCCCAACCCTCTACTTCCTTACACCACAAAATATGAATTTTTTTGGTTTTATGTTATAGACATTTTGTGAAACATCGTGGCATTATTTTTTTAATTGCAAAACTAGAGGGTAAGCCATTAGCACTGTTATCAATTAATGAAACCTACAAATAAGCCAACAGTGAAGAACTTAATAATGAAAGTTTTAATCTACAATTGCCACAAAAACTGCCTGTAAAATTTCCTCTCTCAAATTTTGCTACCAACAACGATATTATGGGAGAAATAACATGGCGTTACAATAAGAAAGGTTATAAAATGTTATAGTCCTATATTTTAGAGCATCCTGGACTGTAAAACGGTACAAGGAATTCTCAAAACTTTTTACTGCTATATACTGGGAACTCCTTATAAAATGGTACAGTTCTGTGGGTGGAAAGGAAGATAGTGTCATTTTTGGTATCCTGTTTATATGAATGTATTTGGCATATATCATTTATATCTATAATACATTGGGTGAACTAGCAAAAGTACCAAGAACCACATTCAATTTCCAGCAAGGTTTATTTACTATAACTTTGCAGAAGTATGTTATCTATCCTTCAGACATGGAAATCTGTTATGTTTACCATTTACATCTCATAATTCCATATATAATTTCTTTCTACATGGTGAGTATCACTATACACATGATAAATTAGGTGAGAACCACAGTACCTATGGATATGCAAAATAATTTAAAATGTTTTTGCAGTGAGTTTCAGTCTTTTAAAA
Source organism: Tarsius wallacei (assembly GCA_963574415.1). Taxonomy (NCBI): domain Eukaryota; kingdom Metazoa; phylum Chordata; class Mammalia; order Primates; family Tarsiidae; genus Tarsius; species Tarsius wallacei. Next base: position 388 of record CAUYQG010121655.1, on the reverse strand, counting down.
AATAAATTTAGGGCCGGGCTCGGTGGCTCAGCCTGTAATCCCGCGCCTTTGGGAGGCCGAGGTGAGTGGATTGCCTGAGCCCGCGGGTTCGAGACCCGCCTGGGCAAGCAAGACCTCATCTCTACAATAAATCAAAAAATTAGCCGGGCGTGGTATCGCGCGCCTGTAGTTCCAGCTACTTGGAAGGTTGAGGCGGAAGGATCGCCGGAGCCCAGCAGGTCGAGGCTGCGGTGGCCGGGAGTGGCCACTGCACTCCAGTCTGGGCGACAGAGTGAGACTCCAACTCCAAAAAAAAAAAGAAAATACAGTTACGTGGGGGTTAGAAATTTAACATATGAATTTTCAGGGACACAATTCAATCCATGACACCAACTAATAAATGAAAAAA
>CAUYQG010121654.1:0-24137 GCA_963574415.1 Tarsius wallacei | reverse complement strand
CAGTGGGTTTTTTTAAGGATATTGCTCAGAAAGCAACAAAAACATGACCTTTTGCTGTCAGTATGTATGAATTTTCTGCAGGAAAATGGAAATGAAGAGATAACCCTCACCTTCCAGAACGTACTCTCCCATTGAAGGCTTTCTGGCTTTCCGTCTCGTGGGACTCAAGGCTTGCTTCCATGGTTCTTGCTTTCATGCTCTCCTTCCCCTTTTGACCCATCATCGAGCCATTGCCAAGTCCTTCCCTGTATGCCGCAGGCCTTAGGCGTCGTGTTCATGCCTCGATTCAGACCTGCCAGCCCTGCCTGAAGCTCCCTGCAGGCCTCCTCCAAACCCTGTCGGCATGAAGGACTCACGCGCTCTGGGGAAAAGCGAGGGTGAGGGTAGGGAGAGTGGAGGGACAGGTCGCATTTCCGCCTCCGTTTTCTCCCTGACCTCCTTCGCTCTTCGACACCCGTTGGCTCGACACTGGGGCCCAGGATGGGAGGAGAGCGTCGTGCGGGTAACAGCCATCCCTTAGCCCAGTGCCCAGAGAGTCTCCTGGGAGGAGGGTCTGTGGACACAAATGAGAGCATGAAGAGGTGCTGTGGTCACCCAGGTAACCGATGGTGGTAACGGTCGTTAGCATCTGCCCCTCCTGACTGCTAAACCCACGGCATCCGTCATCTGAGACAGCCACCACAGTGGCTCGGATATGCCGCTCTTCAAGGGGATGTGTGACCGGCCTGTGAGCACGTCGCTGGGAAATGGTAGACACCAGATGCTCTGGATTCAGGGCCACCCGGACGGGCTGGAGCCCTTGGCACATGGAGCAGAACCCGCCAGCAAAGCCACTCGCACCGGCCTACGGCGCTGGAGCGCTCTCAGAACCGATGCTGACACCTACAGCCCTTCCCAGGGGCCGCCTGCTGGCTTCCTGGCATCCGCTCAGCCGCGGAGTGGGAGAGGACGGAGGTGGCTTCGGCAGAGGCCAGCCAAGGCGAGAATCCAACCCGAATGACTCCTGGGTTTCCCAGAACAACCAGGGAGAGAGTCCGAGGTCACTGGTACCCCAGTAGGAGGCTGGGGACAGGCAGGCTGGACTCTGTTTTGTGACTGTCTCTTGGCCCTGTTACTCCTCGGGCCGGTGAGACCTGGGTCATGCCAAGAGCCCAAGTGAGGACTGGCTCGTAACAAAGCAAGGATGACGGCCCTCTGCTGTGTCCTGGGATGTCCTCTAATTTCGTGTGACCTGTCAGAGAGGAACCCACGCTGGCTGGCTCCGTTTCTTCCCTTGAGCTTGCTCTGAGACGGGACACATTTCCGCCTCTGTTTTCTCCCTGACCTCAATCGTCATTCGAAATCCATTGCCAGGCACTGGTGCCTTGCCAAGTGAGAAAGTTCTCCACTGGCCGCACAGGGCACTGCCTCCGGGTACGAGGCGCCGAGCAGAGTGCTGGGTGCTCCAAGATGCCTCGGCTATGGCTCCGCATCGACTCCAGGTTGTTCTTGTGGAGGGAGGCAGGCGTGTGTGTAGCTAGCCACACACAGACAGGGAAGCACAGCCACGCAGAGGCAAAGCACCCACACATCCGGGTGCCCCAGGACCCAGGTGGCGTTCCCGTGGGGCGGCCGGGCCCCTCTGTCAGTCCCACTTGCGTGGACGCATGCGTGGGTGGGTGTGTCCTCCACCCTTCCTCCCGCCTCCCCCACGCTGCCCCTCCTGGCTCGTCTGTCCTCAGCTCTCCTTGCAGGCACTTTCTCCCTCCCATCCCAGGAAGAGGCAGGCTCAGACGCCCACTGCAATCCCGAGCTCCTTCTCAGAGCCACCTTCACACCCAGCCCAGGGACGTGTCTTGCCAACCACCACTCTCGAGGTCCATCTGTCTTCCTGTCTGCTCGGGAGAGTCCAAAAGTGTTTCTGGATCTCCAACAATCTCTCAGCCAAATGGGAAATGCATTCAAACTCGCTAATGAGACTACAGACTGAGTCCAAAGTGCAGGATCAATTTTTATGCCCCCAGTCCATGCCTCGGAGGCCAGCTGGGCCCAGGGGTCCCTAAGAAGAGGTGTGAGCAAGAGGCTTTGGCAGGTCCCACCTCTCTGCTTTCCCCGGTAATCCAGAGCTGTCCTGTTCTGCTGGGACGAGCAACTGTGGATGGCAGAAGGGAACAGCAGCCCCAGGAAAAGGCCTCGTGTTGGCCAGGTTGGGGCGTGTTCTTCCCTACTCTGTCTGTCTGCACAGCTCAGCACATGGCAGTGCTACTAGGTCTTTGCTGAAAGAGAGACAGAGACAGAACGAGAGAGAGAGATGGAGAGACAGAGAGAGACAGAGAGTGAATTACACACTGAACTTGGCTTGTGCCACACACTCGGAGGTGCTTCTTGCTGAGATTACGATCCAGGAAGTGTGAGGACTACACTTGAGACACTGCAGAGCGCTCGTCCCACGGCACTGTGTCACACCCATCTTCCCTGCATGTAGTGTACGAATCGCTAAGCAACTGTGTGAAGGCCAATGTTGAGATCAGGCGAGGGAGAGCAGAACCAGGGCAGTGGAAAGAATTCCAAAAGGCCGTCTATTCCATCCCCACTTGGCAACGTGAGGTGACCTCATGGAAAGCGCAGCCCTGAGGAGGCAGAGCTGGACTTGAATGCCTGCTCCCTCCCCTCGTGGCAGCGTGGCCTTGGACAGCTGCACTTCTTGGAGACGCTGTTTTCCCTTTCATGAAATCCATGCATCAGGAAACACCTTGGAGGGACCTGTGCCCTGCCCCAATTGCCTTCGAAAGGGTCGCTGAAGTCTGGGGTTCCGTTTCTTCCCAGAAGTGTATATGCACACAGTCAAATATTTTGTAAAGTTATTGAAAGGGTAAACTGAGGCTAAGTGGGCCAGTGTCATGGGAATAATGCAAAGAACGGGAATGAGGAACGAAGTGAAGTTATTTATCCACTCTCCACAGACAGAACGAGGCCAACACTCACGAGCAAGTGTGGCCTTGAAGCCTGGGAAGCTGGGTCGATTTAAGGCTCTTGAAGGGGAGTTTGGGCAAGGAAGAATGTCCAGAGTTGCACTTTTGGATGTCGGTGACAGAAGACACATAAGTCTTGGGTCTTGACATCACCAGGCACCAGTATCTCGGGACTCCAGGAGACAGGCTGGAGGCCAGTTGCAGTAAACTGATAACAATACATCAAGGCCAGAAGCACAGATGCCTTGAACAATGTGGGCTGCATACTTTTTAGTTGGTTACAGTTTTTGCTTATTCTGGGAGTTCTTGATTTGAACATCTGAACACCCTTTTGTTTCTGTTATATGATGCTATGCAGAGTCAGGTTGGAGAATAAGCTTAGCATATAGGGTGATTGAGTCATGAAAGCCTTTTTGGCAACTTTTTATTAGGCAGCGACATCCCAAGCATTTTAGTTAAAAATTTGGGTAAGAGTAATTGTTAGACACAAATTGCTAGAAATCAGATTCTTGCATCAGCCACAGAAAAGTTCAATAACAAGTGAACAACATGGAGACAAGCCACAGAATGGAGTTTAACATTTTAAATACAAACTTAGGTTTTATCCAATACATTGCAAACACTTTAAACATTTCATGAAATACTGCAAAAACACTTTAAATACTTCATAATGAGGAATGGACGGGCTTAAGGGGCTTAGAATAATGACCAGGTCCTAACCCCGGGAGAGCCAGTTTTGTTTCTTGCTAATGATTAAAAAAATAGACTGGTCAGCAGAACTGCCTAGCAAAGTGGAGCAGGGCGAGGGCTGAGGCAAAATGTCTGCACTACTGCTAGACTCATTTTACCAAGTTCCTTTATGCTAAGTTTCTTGGGGTTCCTACCTTTCAGTTCTGTCTCAGGTTTCTTTTTTTTTTAGTACATTAGCATCTTTCAAATGTCCTAGCCTTGCAATTTTACATGTCTTGCTATTCTGCTGAAATGAAGGATCTTTTACCTTTTGTTTTAATGTTTTACTGACTGTCGGTTGGAATACCAGTTGAAAAAGATCACTCCTGCCAAATCCCCGTGTGTGCAATAACCCTTCACAAACGTAAAGGTCATCCCCCAGTCACCCGCGTTCTCCTGGAAAGCCCAAGCCTCACGTGGTGGCATCCCTCAGAGGCATTTAAAGAAAAGAACTCTTTTTAAACAGGCATCACCAGGTCTAACCTGTAGGCAGACGGGGCCTTGTTCCCACCCTGGCGAAGCAGAACCTAAAACATTATAGGAATTTGAACTCTGGAAGGCACACATCAAAGCCAGAGGGAAACCAGTGAAGACTAAACCCTTCCAAAGATGCTTCAGTTTAAAATAGTTGTTATGCAGCCAGCAACTGGCAGGTGACTGGGGACAGAGGAATCTTTGCCCCTGATGAAGAGTGTTTAGGAACGGATAGAGCCTCTGGGGTTAAAACCAAATAATATGAATACTATCATTATCATTTTTAAAGTAACTGGCCCTACTATTTCCTTAAGAAGAATGTTGCCCTTTTAAAGCAAAGAATATTATTTTATTTTTTAAAAACTATTGAAGAAACTATTCCAAGGGGTGTTGGTTCTGAGTCATAAGTCACCCTCTCACTCCTGGCTCTGAATGAAAATAATCAGGATGAAGATTCACCCCAAAATGTGCTTGTCCGTGCACGTCTGCCTTCGGGAGACAGGGCTATTTGGCTGCGTCTATGCCTGAAGTTCCTATTTCCTTGGCAGGCGCCATCCAGGCATCAACATGCGTCAGCCCACACGTTCCATCAATGGGGGAAGGAAACCCATTTCATAAAACAATCCAAACACGTCAAAATCCTCCGCCTCACAACTCAGAGAGAATGATGAAATGCCTTTTTGGCACGTGGAAGACGGCAGGCACTGCATTTGTGTGGTGAGTGATTATGGGACCAACAGCAATAACAAGAACAGGCTCGGCCATCGGCGCAGCCACTTGACAGCCCTGTCACTTCAGGCAAGTGTTTAAGACTCTAAATCACAGCTTTTCCATTTGCAAAACCTGGACACTTTAGCACCAACCTCCAAGCATTTTTTGAGAGGATCGAATGAGATAGTCCATTAAAGGAATTCAGTAAAATGAATGTTGCTTGGCTTGTACTCACCATCTCTTATTCTTATGACTGTCACCACCGTTGTAGGTATTGATCGGTTAATTTTGTCTGGACTTCTCTCCAGAGGAAACTTCTGAATACACTTGATGTCAAGAAAAAGGGCTCACTGAGCCACACCTTACCATTCTGCCTGTGAGTGCTTCAGGGGCCTAGTAGCATGGATGATCATTCTTGTTCAGTGACTATGTATCTGGTGATTCCATTTCAGATTCAGATGACTCTCAGGCCTTGAGCCAGAACACGTACTTGGATGAGCATAGTAATTGAGAATGGAGAAGAGCGTGGGGTCCCTGGGAGCTTTCGCAAAGCTCCCGACACTGAGATGTCCTGATGAGGCAGACGCAGGCATGAGACTCTGAAAATACCCTCCTCTGGTTATGATCTGCTCACCCTTCTACTCTGAAGGTCATGCATTCATGTATGAATCATCACTAACATGTATTTGCAAGAATTTTAGCTAAGTATAAAAGTTTTGAAAAGTTGTTTAACATGTTAAAAGAGGCCCCCAAAAATTACTGAAAGGAATTTGAGGAATGCTTATCTACGCTTTTGGTTTGAGCTGAAGCCGGCATCTCCTTCTTCCCGGCCCCACTGAGGACTCCTGAGTGAACGGGGTCCCAGGCAGCCGAGAAAGGGGGACCTTCAGCCAGAACACACCAGTCAGAGTTTCAGGTCATGAAGGCCCATCGTTTGCTACCTGGCAGAGCATTGTCTTTGACATCAACACATTCTAACCATGTGTTGATTGTTTCATTCGACATTGGGAAATTAGTTTAATTAATGATTGAATGAGCCAGCGTGTCCCGCAGCTCCTTGAAACCTCAGCTGACACATGCGTCTGTCTGCTCTTTCCCCACATGGCAATCTGTGGGACCTCGACAGGAAGTCACACGCTCTTGGGGTTTCCCCGTGGTGCCTTTATTTCATCTTTGGAGTTCTCAGGCATTTTATAAGCTAACTCGCATCACGCTTTGGAGACTGAGGGTGTTTGATTAGTAAAGGACATCGTGACATCTGAAGGTCCCAGGCTCTGCTTCCTACTGGGGCCGTGAAAGCTACAGTTTAGAGACAACCTGTTCCACTCTCAGAAAGATGCCTCTTTTGTGCAGAAGAATGTCTATGGTAGCCTCGAGACACCTGCACCCTTGGGCTTCATCACGACCCCAGAAGGCACACATCCCTGCTCCAGATCCTAAGGAATGTTCCTTGGCGCCTCAGTGGCATGCCTGCCCTAGGACAGATCCCTGTGGAGGGGGAACACGGGGCTTTCTGTGGCCGCACAAGACTCGGACACCATCCCTTAGCCAGGGGTAAAGGCGGCCACACCAGGGCTGTGTCTGAAAGTGGCCCACAATGGATCCCCCTGGTTGAGCAACTCAGGGGGTGCTGGATTTTGATCAGCCAAAGCCTAAGCAGAATCCAGCAATCTAGGGAAGGTCGATGAGGCTTGATGACATCAAGTGGCAAGAAAGATGCAGGGTGAGGGGGCCGGCTGGGGCCTGCTTTCCTACTCCGGGCATGATCTGTGAATGGGCATCATGTCCCCAGATAGTGAAGTAAGAATGCCACTTTTGAAACCAGGGAAGTGATTTCAGGAGTAAGAATTGCTATTTCACAGAAAAGGCAATATTTTACAGAATTCTCTGCTCCCAAAAGGCTGTGCTTCTAAAAAATACAATTAATTCAAAAGATTCAGGAGTGGGAAAGGGCTAAATTAGTCATGAAGAAAAGACATATAACACCCAAAATGTGCTTTCCTTCAGAACATCCGGGGCTCCCGGGACTGGCTTTGAAAACAGAGTCGGAAGGCCCTCCTGAGCCATCTTTGCTCTCTTGGGTTTGGCGCTCCTGGCCGCATCCATTCAGCCCAACCCAACTGGCACGATGGGAACAGTTCTGCACGTGGTTTTAAATCCCTGAAAGAGTTGTAGGGATTCAGCAAAGCAGAAAAATGCAGCCAGACTAAGAGAAAAAGAAAGCATTTTCCACGACGTCATCTCTACATCTGGCGAGAGACGAGGACGCCACCGGACCCTGCAAGAGTGAGCCGAGGCCATGAGGCAGACAGGTCTTGGGATTCGAGGGAAGGCCAAACACAGGCTACACATGTGACTGGGCATTAGAGCCGCGCAATCATGGTCACATCTTACATTCTCCATTAAAGTGTTCCTCTCCTTATAACTTACATAGGACTGCTGGGCTCAGTGGCTCAGCCTGTCATGCCAGCACTTTGGGAGGCCAAGGCAAATGGATTGTCGAAGCTTTGTCCTGAGAGCCAGGGCCGTCCGTGGGGGCTTTTGCATGTGGGCCATCACTGTGTTTTTTACCTCAAAAGATCCCATTTTCTGAAGCCGTTGGAGAGACGCAGGCAGAACCGCAGGGAGGCCACGTGGGTGTTCATGCTGCCGTCCAGGAGCAGAGAGCAGTGGCTTGGCCCACCCGTGGCGGCAACATGGATGGGGAGCAAGAGAAGGATCTGGAAGGTGCTTGGGAGGCAGAATCAGGAGTCTGGTGGGTGGAAGGAGCGGGTGAGGTGACTCTCCGCATGTCTAGACTGGACGATGGGGCGGGGCTCCCGGACACGGGCCTGGAGAGCACAGGGTGTTTCTGAAAGACGGAGTCCATGTCCAGGAATGTGGCTGTGACATATCCAAGCTGAGGTGAGGAGCTGACCGCTATTTGTGTCTGGATTGCAAGGAAATGTCTCAGCGAGGTCTATTTGCAAGTTTATGTAATAAGCACCTGCAGGCGATCGGCTTGCTGTCACCATCTAAGCACTTTATAAATACTAAGTTGCCTAATCTTCCTGACAACTCTCTGAGTAAGGTGCAGTTGTTCAGTCATTTTACCTAGAAGAGAACCGAGGCCTGGAATCCTCAGAGTCACCCAGCTGGGAGCAGAGCTGGGACCTCCCCCACCCTGGGCCGTCTGGCTCCAGGGTCCACACGCCGAGCCACCAGGCCTCCAGATGACCTACAGGAGCTTGGACGGTGAGGGGAACCCAGAGCCACGAGGGGAGAGAGGAGGCCCTGGGAGCTCACGCTCATCGAAAGTCAGAGGGGAGACGGCACTGCAAGGGGCCGGTCCCCTCCACAAATCCATGAGGGTCATGTCCCAAGGCCAGAGTCCGGGAGCCTCGCACTTGGAGGCAGCCAAGCAAGGGGAGTCAGACATGGGCTCATCCCATCAGGCCGGACACCTCACGACCAGATATGGAGTCCCAGACATGAACCCTGGTAGGAGACCAGGCCGAATTGGGACAACTGGTCTCCTACAAGCTGACTCTGTTGCCAGTCGCTTGACTTGTATTATTTTTAGCAAAATATCATGTAACAAGCTGCTCTTAAAATATTCCCAGACTGGAGAGCTGGCAAGAAAAGGATCAAAAAAGAAGAAAGCTGGGAATGGAGGTGACGGCAGAAAAGCAAAGGACTCGTGGAAGAGGGAAGACAGAAACACAAACGCGAACTCCTGAGGGAAGAACTCGGTCTCCTAAGTGGGAAGGTTGGACAGTCGCCACCACGCCCTGTGATCTCAGCTCGTGGACGCACACCAGCCATGCCAGCGTCTCTCCCAATCAGCGGTTTCATTTGCAAATGGGTGTGCATTTGCCACCATGTGTCGTGGGAGTTCCCAGGACCCCAGCCACAGAAAGCCACGAGGAGCGTTGGCGAGGGACCCATGCCACGTATGAGTTCTGGCTCTGATTGGGGGAAGTGCCTCATCTGCGGCCTCGGTGTCTCCATCTGGGTGATGGGGGTTGATGACAAGCCCACTTCATGTGGTTCTTGTAAGACATGAGCTAGCACACGACACACAGGATGGTAGACACTGCTCAGAAGTCCTTGTGAAGCTTCTTACTGTTGTTGCTACTAGAAGGGCTGGTGCTCTCTGGACGCTTCCAGCAGCATGCCATGACACCTGCTGGTTCCACGTGCTGGATTCACAGCCACTCGTGGTCACAGGCCACTGAAGGAGAGTCTTTAAAACTTAATTCAAGAGTGGCAAGTTGAATTACTCTCAATGATCGTTGGCATCAGTAAGTCTCAAGCACAGACTACAGTCAATCAGAGAAGCAGAAACAATGTGTGCGTGTGTGCACGTGTGTGTGTGTGTGTGTGTGTGTGTGTGTGTGTGTTGAAAACCAGAGCGTGACAGTCCTAGGACTTGACTGTACGTGACAGTGGCCCTGGCTCGGGGTCTCTGTGCATCTGTGCTCTTTCTGTCTGACTCAGGGGGTCGAAGCCATCAAGCAGGCAGGCAGAAAGGGAAAATGGTGTCGGGGGTGGGGGAGGCAGGGACACGCTGGAGTCCACAAGAGGAGCTCAAGCCCAACAGGGTGGCAGAGACCATGGCAGTCCTCATTCCCTGGTCCCTGACCTCATGAGATAGCTGTCCTATAGAGGTGGCACCCTCGGTCATGGCCCAGCGAGCATGATAGCCCAGCAGTCAGGCAGGCACAGAGGCCCGTGAGAAGGTGGTCACCCGCCGGCCCATCTGCTGCCTCCTGTCAAGGGGCTGAGCCAGCAAACAGGTGGCGGTGAGCCCGAAGTCAGACCACCGTCATCCCACCCCGCTCCCAGATTTCTGCTCCTGTCTCTTCTGGGGTCCGCCACCACCAGAAGTGTGCAGCAAAGGCAATTCTGGAAAACGATGCATTTCAGCCTAGGTGGCGGTTGACACGTGACAAAGCCACCAGATTGTTATCATCATGGACACTAAGCTGACACCAGGGGCTGAACTCTGTGTGACCGCTTCCCATTCCTCATGTATCTGTCTTACCTGAGCCCTACAAGTCACCCATCCGTCACAGGGGAGGAGACCGAGGAAAAGGAACCCAGCTAGCCTAATGTTGTCAAGGTCATCTTTAGGAGAGTTTTTCATCGGTGATGACACTCACAGCTGAGTGTCTGAGTTAGTGCCTGCATTAACTAATTTTCTGTGTCATTAGGATTCCTCGCCCAAGCAGCTCAGCTAATAATTGCCACAGATAGTCATCTTGAAGCTCTCACCCCTGCTCTTGTTAAACAAAACAAGGGAGGATGGGCTCAAGGCACAGATGCACCGGTTGGAAAATCATACCCTTGGAATCTTGTGGAAACCAAATCAGTTTTCAGGTACCGCTGATATGCGACGGGACGGGGCAGTCAGCGGGGATTCAGTGACGGTTGGGGCGCTGGTGGAAAAGAAGCTGCAGTGTTGGTGTCCCGGAGCCCGAATCAAAGGAGACCGCAGTCCTGCGGAGACAGGGAGTGGCTGCAAGGAGAGGGTGGAAAGGACCGCCACACTCCAGCGCTGTCGTCCCCCATCGCACCTGAGCCATACACAAGCAGGGCAGGCTCCAGACAGCTCTGCAAGAGGCAGCAGACAGGAGCTGAGGGTGGTGCAAACCCCAAGGCAATCGCTTGCTAAGACAAAATAACACCGACAGAGAAAAGCTCCGAACCCAGGCCCACGCCTCAGCATTCACAATACTTGGCAATTAAAGGACCAGGAAAATGGAATGCACTCTTAGGGAAAAATAGAATAAAATAATGCAAATGCCGGAGTGAGAAGACAGGGAGTGCAATAAAGTAAAAAGAAAATGCTTGCAGTGAATGAAAGGATAGGAAACTTCAGCAGAGAAACTGGATCAACAAGAAACAGACGCAAAGTCTAAAATTGAAAATTGTGATACCTGAAATGAAAAGCTATCTGATGGACTTAAGAGCACGGGCCCAGAGTATGTCACCCCAAAATAAACCTCACAGCTTGGGGACCGGCGTGCTGATGGCAAGTGAGAGGAAGCAGAGCAGGACAGTTCTCACTCTCCCTTTATTTGCCCAAAGCAGGATACAAATTTACAAAAAAAAAAGTATCCCACTTCCCCTCTGCCAGGGAGAACAAGGTTAACTACCAAAGGCAACCTTAGGCCCTTAGAGGCCTGGAGACAGCACCGAGGAATAGACCTAGTATGCTTTGCTAAGTAGCCTTTTTCTTTTCTTTTTTCTTTTTCCAAGTCAGGGTCTTACTTTGTCACTCAGGCTGGACTGTAGCGGCACCATCACGATTTACCATAGCCTTGACTTCCTGGGCTCAGGCAATCTTTCTACCTCAGCCTCCAAGTAGCTGGAACTGCAGGCACACGTCACCACACCAGGCTAATTTTTTTAAATGAGGTCTTGCCCAGTTACCTAGGCTGGGCTCGAGCCCCTGGGCTCAGGCAATCCTCCCACTTCCCTTTCCCAAAGTGCTGGGATGTCAGACGTGAGCCACTACTCCTGGTCCTAAGTGGCCTTTATTCACCATTTATTTGTGCTTCCACAGTTTACTACCCCTAGAGATTCAAATTCCTGTTTCTTTCCTTGTCACTTCTCTAAAAGTTTACTCTTCTCTGTTGAAGGCCCCGTATGACCTAAAATTCAAAGCCATCTTTTTGAGACCTACTCATTTTCTGGGGATCTCCCATGTATATGTAAAATATACATGCTAATAAACTTCTGTTTTCTCTTTCTTTCTTTCTTCCTTTCTTTCTTTCTTTCTTTGTTTCTTTGTCAGAGTCTCACTCTGTGCCTAGGCTTGAGTGCAGTGGCATGCTCACAGTTACCGCAGCCTCGACCTGCTGGGCTCAGGTGATCCATCTGCCTCAGCCTTCCAGGTAGCTGGGAACACAGACTAATTTTTTGATTTATTGTAGAGATGCAGTCTCGCCAAGTTCCCAAGCTGGTCTTGAACCCGTGGGCTCAGGCAGTCCTCTGATTTCGGCCTCCCAAAGTGCTGGGATAATAGGCGTGAGCCACCACACCTAGCCTGTTTGTTTTCTATTGTTAATCTGCCTTTCATTTCAGAGATCTGTTCCAACTAAGAACTTAGGAGGGTTGGAGAAAGGTATTTCCGTCCCCTGCAAGAGCAAAGTAGCAGTGACAGAGAAAAGGGCATGCGGACACAGGCTAGACCAATGGGAATTCATTCGAGTGAATATCAGAGAGCAAAATGTGAGGAAATGAACAGAAACTCAACAATCGGGTAGATTATAGCAAATAGTCTAACATACGTGTAATTGGAATCCGTGAGGAAAGAGGAGAGCCAAAGCTTCTAAGTGTTCAATTCAAAGATGCTCAAGCAACACCAAGCAGGGCAAACACAGAGGGTTTGCCTTGGAACTTTTGAAACTTTTGAAATCATAAACTTTTGGAAGCTACATAGAAAGAGCAAGCCTAGAGACAGCAGGGGGGAAACGACGACTTTCACACACAGGACAGTCTGTGAGTTTTTTTCTCACCAGAAGTTATGGAGGCCAGAAGAAAGTGCAAACATATTTTCCTTTTTTTTTTTAGTCAGACTCTCACTCTATCGCCCAGACTGGAGTGCAGTGGCACGCTCACAGCCACCGCAGCCACGACCTGCTGGGTTCAGGCAATCCTTCCGCCTCAACCTTCCAAGAAGCTGGAACTACAGGCGCGAGCAAGCATACCTGGCTAATTTTTTGATTTATTATAGAGATGAGGTCTCACCGAGTTGCTCAGGTTGGTCTCGAACCCCTGGGCTCCGGCAATCCTCTTACCTCAGCCTAAGCCACCATGCCTGACCTAAAAATATATATATTTTTTTGAGTTGAAGTCTCACTCTGTCGCCCAGACTGGAGTGCAGTGGCCGCTCCCGGCCACCACAGCCTTGACCTGCTGGACTCCAGCGATCCTTCCGCCTCAGCCTTCCAAGTAGCTGGAATTACAGGCGCGCGTGACCACGCCCGGCTAATTTTTGATTTATTGTAGAGATGAGGTCTCGCCAAGTTAAATATTTTCAAAATGATAAAAGAAAAATAAAAAACAAAAAACACTGCCAACCTAGAGTTTTACGGCCAGTGAAGAAACTCTTCAAGGATGAAGGTGAAATGAAGATACGACAGAAAGGAAAGCTAAAGGAGATATCACCGACAGGCCTGCACGTCCTTGCCAGAGGAAGGTAATTGTGCTGGCGTGAAATGACTCCAGATGGAAATGGAAGTCCTTAGAGAGAAAAGAGTGGCAGAAATGAAAAAGTGGGGTAAATACAGAAACTACCTTTTTTATTCTTCCCCCTCTTAGTTTTTTTAGAAAACACATGAGTACTGGTGGGGCTCAGAAACCAAAACCCCAAGATGTGGCACTTGGACCTGATGAACTAAAGAAGCCCGAGGTCTCCCCAAAAGAAGCTTCTTTCTCCCCTGCCCCCTTAATCTCCTCTGGCGTTGCTGATGGGAGAGGAGGAGCCCCAGCCCCAGCCCAGCCGCCTCGCAACAGGAGGCCTGTCTCTCAGCCTCTGCTTCCCCACCCTCCAATTCACCCGGGTCTGCATTCATCCTTCCCTAGCGGTCATTTTCTGTCCCTCAGTAGAATTCCTTGCTTTCCCAGAACACAAGCCCTGCTTCTTTCTGGAATCTCGAGATGGCATTGAAGTTTCTGAACTCTGGCAAGTCGGTCTTCATCTCAAAGGCTCCAGAGTATACGTGTTGAATACATTCGTATGCCTTTTCTTCTAGAAGACAACCTGCCTCATGCCAGTGATTTTTCAGTGAACTCTTAAGGGGCTGACGGCCGTGGCCCCTACAGTCTTTAAGAGTTTAGAGGGGGGTGGGTGTAGTGGCTCAGCCTGTAATCCCAGCACTTTGGGAGGCTGAGGTGAGAGGATTGCCTGGGCAACTTGGCAAGACCTCATCTCTACAATAAATAGAAAAATTATCTGGGCATGGTGGCACATGCCTGTAGTTCCAGCTATTTGGGAGGCTGAGGCGGAAGGATCACCTGAGTCCAGTAGGTCGAGGCTGTGATGGCCATGAGCCTGCCTCCAGCCTGGGTGACAGAGTGAGACTCCAACTCAAGAAAAAAAAGAGTTTGGAGGGCAGTCCACAAGACCACCCTCACTTCTGACATGCCAACTGGAAGTTCAGTGTCTCCAAGATTGTCCCCCAAGAGGACCCACAGAACACACTAAATGAGGTTATACTCGTGGGTGTGCTTTATAACAGTGAAAAGAAACAGATGAAGATCCTCCAAGGAAAAAAAATGTGGGTGTAGTCCAAGAGAGGCCCGCAGGTGTCATGTCCACTTGTCCTTGTCAGTGGACACAGAAGTGACACGATAGCACACACAGAGCAGTGCCAGCTGGGGATGCTCACCTGAGTCCTGGCATCCCACATTTATCATGGCTCGGTCTCCCAGACAAGCTAGACCACCCTCGTGGCTGACCTCAGTGTCCCACCCCTGCAGAGACTGAGCTGTAACATGTGACCCCACATTCCCATGTCACGTATCCCAGGACTATCTGATATGGCTCAGTGCCCTCGGGTCTTATCAGAAGGACATTCCAAGGGCTTGGGGATTACCTCTTGGAGTCAAGGGCATAGGCTAGATTTCCCTTTGAGTAAGATTAATTCTTTACCACACCATGTTTAATGCCAAAATTATGGCCATGTCTTGCGATGAGGTTGACAATGAATAATGACAATGTGGATAATGGAGGTAGATGGAGCATGAGGGCCACGGAGGAGAGGTGTGTCCATGGGCTGGGAAGATCTGCATTTTATATGAAGTGATCGGGTATTAACTGTTGCTTGGTCTGTGAAAACTTTAAGGTCTATGTTGCAATTCACAGAACAGCCAAAAATGGACAGTATAGCTAAAAAGCCAATACGAACATTAAAATTTTTCTTTAAAAATTCAACTAATTCAAAAATACAGGTAAAGAGGAACACATGCAAGAACAAAAAGGAAGAAATAAATAGAAAATAAGTGATTTTTGTTGTCATTGGTTGGGGGGGCAAAACCACAACCAACCCTTACTGGACTTAATATACCCAGCAAAATGCAGAGGTTGTGAGAATGGGGGCAAAAAGCAAGATCCCAGCATGTGCTGTTTGTAAGAGATGCTCTTTAAATGTGAAGACTCAGTTTGCAAGTAACTCGATGGAAAAAATACAGCATGCAATCAGGATAGTAAGGAGAATGGAAACACCCAATGAGCTATAACCTCAAATCCACTAAGATGTCTGGGATAAAAAAAAATCCCAGGAGACAAGTGTTAGTTTGGAGAAACCGGAACCCTTGTGCACCGTTGGTGGACTGTAAAATGGTGCCACGGTTTTGGAAAACAGCACGGCAGTTCCTCAGAACATTACAATCAGTATGCCCTAGGATCCAGTGGCATATCCAAAAGAGCCATGCACAGGCTTGGAGAAGCATCTGGACATGTGTGTTTGTAGCATCATTCACGACGAGCAAAAGTTGGGAGCCGCCGGCACACCCCTCGGGAGAGGAATGCATGAGCCAGAGGTGGAGTCCATGTGCACAGGGTGCAGCTTGGCCTGCGAGAGGAAGGAAATGCTGACAGTGCGACAGTGTGGATGAGGCGTGAGGATGTTCGCTCAACGAAAGAACCCAGGCACAAGAGACAAGTGCCACACATAGCAGGATTCCACTTATCTACAGGGTCAGCCTCCCAGAGACGGAAGTAGCCCTGGGGCTGCCAGGGGCTGGGGGAGGTGGGGGGCGGGGGTCGGCCAGAGATTCCGCTTTGCAGGGTGAAGACATTCTGGAGATCTGTCGCGCAGCAGCAGCGTGAATATACTCAGCACGACTGAGCTGCGCACGCAAATGTCGTTAAGGTGATAAATGTCATGTGGCGTGTACTTTAACACATGGTGGTTTTATTTTCAAATGTTTTTAAAGGATGGAGTGGTTTATTGATAGCAAGTAACATAGATTTCACATTTTACAATGCTTTCTTAAAATGGTGTTATCAGAGACAGACAGGCATTTCATAAAGACAGGCATTTCATAAAGGCATCTGGAAGACCTACCAATCATAACTGTGTGTGTGCCTCACAGTACAGAAAGCAAAAAATGACAGAATTAAACAGAGAAATAAGAACCACCATGATCAAAGCTGAGGATTTTTGAATCTGTCTCACAGTAACCGATAACATGCTCAAAGTAAAACCAAAGAAGGTCTGAACAATACTTTCAGCGGTCCTAATTCATTATGTCTGGAATGCTATTCCAAACCACCTCAGATAAACATTCTTTTCAAGAGTGCATTGTTACCTGTACGATGTCCACTTGTATACCTAATCCTGAATTGCACTCCACATCTTTAAAATAAATTTTTTTAAAAAGAGCTCATGATGAGTTCTCGATGATACATCATCTGAGCCATCAAACAAGTCCAACCACACTTAAATGAGAAAGTAATTAGTCAGATACATTAAAAATTGCAAATATTTAAAGATCAAACAGCATACTTCTAAATAATCCATGGGTCAAAGACTGAATTGCAATGACAATATTTTTGACTGAATGAGAATGGAAAGACAACATATTAAAATTTGTGGGATACAGCAAAAACTGTGCTTAGTGGGAAGTTACAGCGTTTAATGCTCAGAGAAAAGAAATTCAGGATACACAGCCATGCACTGTATCACAGCATTGTAGTCACTGATGGACTTCACGTATGCCAGTAGCCCCACAAGACGATGATGAAGCTGAAAAGATCCTTGTAACCTAGGTGTCTTGATGAACCTGACCCTGGATAGACCCAGTGTGTATATTTGTGTCCTAGTTTTTAACACAAAAAGTTTAAAATTTTTATAAAGTAAAAAAAATTCAAAAATTATATAAAGCAACAAGCTAAGGTTAAGCATTTGTGTGTGTGTATGTGTGTGTGTGGGGGAGTCTCACTCCGTCGCCCAGGCTGGACTGCTGTGGCACACTCATGGTCAACCTGCTGGGCTCCGGCAATCCTCCCGCCTCAGCCTTCCAAGTAGCCGGAACCACAGGCGCGTGCTACCATGCCCGGCTCACTTTTGACGTATTGTAGAGACGAGGTCTCACCAAGTTGCCTGGGCTGGTCTTGCACGTGCGGGCTCAGGCAAGGAGTTTAGCATAGCCTCTGTGTACAGTATTCGTCATGTCTGCCATGGTGCCTCACACCCAGCCCCCGACACTCCTGACTCACCAGAGCAACTTCCAGTCCTGCAAGCTCCATTCACGGTGAGCACCCTAGACGGGCTGGGTATTTTTTACCATTTACCCCCGAATTTTACCGTACCTCATCTATGTTTGGATGCACAAGTACTCACCGCTGTGTCACAGCTGCCTGCAGTGTCAGGACAGTCACACGCCGTGCAGGTGTGTAGCCAGGAGCAGCAGACTCCCCCACACAGCCTGGGTGTGTGGGAGGCTGTGCCTGTAATGACAGTTACACCTCCCGGCCTCACTTGCAGTCGCCTGGGCACCTGGTGAGGTACGGGGCATGCACGAAAGGGTGTGAGCCACTTCCAGCACAGCTGAGAATTTCCCACGCGTGAGCCTCCGGGTTCGCAGTCTTCCTCCGACCTGCTGTTGGGCAGCGCCAGGGTGACTGTGATGGCTCAGCACAGTGGAAGTAGCCTGGTTGTGAGTCACCGTCTGGAACAGAGCTCCTGCAGTCGACGGTTAGAAACATCCGCCTGTGTGTGGAGTTGCTGAGATCCGGGGCCTGTTTTTACAGGCGCTTATGTCGTGGCTAATGTAGTCAAAGAAGAATTTTGTTGGCACTCATGTTATTCCTACCCAAGGTTTTACAGACATCTGAAAACAAAGCCTTTCAGGCCTCAAGGGAGAATTTATTCTGGTAAGTGGCACTAACTGAACCTACTCACTGCAACGTAGTCAAATAAGACCACGTGTCCACAAAGAGTAGCTGGAAGTTGCAGGGGAGGACGTTTCAGGGAGAGAGAAGAGGGCATGCCTCCTCCCAACCTAGGGTGCAGGGTTTGAAGGGTTTCAGGTCCCCGCAGAGTGGGGATGTCCAGCCTGGGTCACACCAAGTAAAGAGGAATTGTCTTGGTCACACGTAAATTATATAACACAGTTAGTGTATACACATAATAAGACTTCTTTTTAAAAACTATTATTCTTACAGAATATAGAAAAAGGAGAACAATAGGAAACTCGTGGGAAATCTGACCTCGTTTTGGTAAAACGAACCTATCCACGTCTGGTTAGATGGAAGTGGCCACAGTTCTGGGTGGGTTGCCAAGGTGGCCGTCAGAAACATTTGTTCGAATGTTGCTTTCCAAGTGCATCATCGTTGGAAACAGCTGCTCACAAGTGCATGCACTGCCAAAAAGCGACATCATGAGTAAGGTGTGACGGTGAACTTCAAAATGGAACTACACATGGGGTCACGGAGGAAATAAATGCTAGAAAACACATGATGTTAAAAGACCTTGTGGGACCTCATGGCCCACAGGGCACGGGTGGGACATGCCTGCCCTACACAGTGGGCTGGGTATCTCCTCACTTTCCCCTTAGTCCTGTGTGTCTACAGTTGTCGGAAGAAACAAAGCTCGCATGGGCTTTCTGTGAGCAGCTAGGAAGAAAGCAAGGAGAAGATGGCAAGCTCAACAAGCCCTGAGGGTTCCATAGGGGGAAGCCAGGGTGACGGATATGTGGCCGGGAGGAGCTCTTCCTGAGGTCCTGGGCAGGAAAGGGGGCTTTCCCTGGAGTATTGGGAGGGGAGGGGGCTCTCCCTGGAGTACTGTGTGTGGAAGGGGCTCTTTCTGGATTTGGGGGCATTCACATGCTGCTTCCCTGGTCTGACTCCTGTTTCCCCCATGCAAGCCGGCCTCGTGCTAAAGTAGCCCCCGAGTGTGACTTTGAAAACATGATTCCTGGTGACCACGGTTCCCGGTGAACAGGAGGGCATAGAGAACCAGGGAGTGCATACCCTTCTATCAGCAAAGTAATCCAAGGCCAGTCGTCTCGGGCTTCACTCCCCAAGGGACGACTCCTGTGAAAATGAGCAGGACGTCTGATTCAACTTGGCCGTGTTCGGGAGGGTCTTAAGACAGAACGCAGTGCAAAGCTGAAGGGACTGTGCAGCAATTAGGAAGCCCTGGGCATGATCAGACTCATGGCGGATTCCAATGTCCTCAGACAGAGGTGTCACCCATTCTCGAGTGCAGCTCAAAAAGCTCATGTGGAAGGCATCTCCTGGGGTGACCTCCCATCCTCTGTGGTTCTCGGGTATTGGGAGCATCTCCATGAAGACCATGGACATGCACTGCTCAGATCTCTTGCTACGAGGATGTCACGCAGACAGCCCAGCGGTGCACTGAGCCTAACACCTCTTCCATACCCCAGGCACCTCGTCCACGGGCAGCTCTCAGCCAGTGACTGAGAAGGTCAGGGATGCTAGGGCAGGCTCATCTTTGCAAGGTTGTAAGAATGTTCCGATGGGGGACTTTGGCTCAAGAATTCCCATGGCTTGGCCGACATTTCCTTAGCACTGCCGTCTTAGGTTCCACCAACACGATTCTGCCTCCTTTGCTGTCTCCCTCACCGGGGCTGGACCCGCATCATGGCATCCTCTTCCTCCCCCTCTGTCCTTCACAGGTGTTAGCCCCAGTAAGTCTTTTGCACATCTCATGCTGTCTTGGCTCTGCTTGTTATGGGCCCGAGCCGTCTACAGGTAGGCTTCCGAGAACCGAGTCTGTGTTCAAGGGTCCTGCCATGATTGTGTCAGGAACAGACCGCTGACCAAAGTGGAACCCTCGGATGGACACTCATTCAGGAGTCTGGAGTGTGGAGGATGGAGACGCGAGGACAGAGGTCCATGGACCCTGCATGTACAAAAGGCCTTTGGAGAAGAAGCCCACGGGCTTTGAATACCAAGGTTCTTGCGTTTCCCTTCCTACCTTCTTCTCCTGTCATTTTGTTTTCGACTGTTCCTTTATATCTTTGTGATACTCCAGGCTCCTTCCACCAACTCCCCCTTTTTCCTTTTGTGTCAGCAGCCGGAGCCAGGCAAACCTGAACTACCGTGGCGAGGCACCTACAGCCAGACCCTTTCCTCACCATTTAGGGTCCAGGGCTCTGACGGCATCTCTGTGGCATCAAGTTCTGCTCTCTGTGTGAAGTGGGCTTTATTTTTAAATTGTGAAAATTCCCTATTTTCCTCCAGGGTATGGAACATACATCGAAAACTCCCAAAGTAAAGTTAAAAAGAAAACAGGACTCACAGAAAGGATATTTTCATGGTCAGAAGTTAAGGGGAAGGATTTGTCAAGCATCATTACTAAAGCTCACACATAAAAAAGAAGGTGCTCAGAGACTATAAGCGGGGGATCGTGTCCACGCCAGGCGCCGGGCTCAGAGAGCGAGGTAGCCTAAGGCAACGTGTTAGTCTCTCTCTGGAGCTCAGAGAGGAGGCTTCAACCACTGAGTCGCAAGTCACGTGGAACACAGATTAGATCCTGGAGGAAAACACAAACACTACAAGGAGGCACGAAAAGAAGCACACACAGAAGAACGTGCCTTGCAGGCGGTCTCCACTGGAGACACGTGACACGTGCCCACAGCTCTCGGTCAGGCTGTGCCGGTGGATTTCTAAATGTCTCCGAGGTCACACACCTAGGAGGACTGGACTTCCCAAAGTGCAGACGACATGCACACCCTTGCGAAATGGGAGCTAACTTGCTCGGGATTCTGAAATTACCGGGTCGCGCTTTTGTTGTTTTGCTCTTGCCTGGTGGTGTCTGTTTGGTTTTCAGCTCCTGTTCCACCGTCGGAAGAAGGTGCTGGCTTTTCCTTATGACTGAAGGACGCTGTTGTTCCATCAGGCAACTGCCCACCTGTCCCGGTGGCCATGGCTTCGGGTCTTCGGGGCCCTTCCTGGCCGTTCTTTCTTGGAGCCGATGAGTGTCGCCACTAAGGACACACACACCTCCTGTCACCGGCGTCTCCTCTCTTCAGTCTTGTCTCCACCGCTCTGGACTTCGTGGTTCTAGCTTCTGTCCTGATGCTGTTCCCGGGCAACCCTTGTTTCCTCTCTGGCCAGGCCCAGACCTTCAAATGGAAGCAAGTTGTGAGTGTTTCCCAAAGTTTCCCTGAATTCCTTTCCTATGTGCTGACCTGCCTTTCGGACCTCTCTACTGGGTCACTGCAAAGTCACCTCAGACACAGCACAACCACCCCAGGGCCTTACGTTAACACTTCCTCTGCCGAGAGCGACCTCACACCGGACGCTCAGAGCTCTTCCCACACAATGGCAGTTACAGGCTGCCTCCCCGACTTTAGAGGAGCCCCACCCCCACACTCTGTGTCTGTTCTATCTGAACTAACCCTTTGGACTGTCCTGCTCGGTACCTCAGCATCTTGGAACAATCCTTAGGCACTTAATACTTGTTAGAGGAAGAAGGAGGGAAGATGGGAACGGAGGGAGGGAGGGAGGGAGGGAGGGAGGAACAAGTCATAAGCAACCATTCCCTGCCCCATCTCAGTCTCTCCCGCCCCACTCACTCTTCTTCCAACACAACGACTTGAAGTGGACATCTGGTCATGTGGCTCATCACTGTGAGCAAATTCTTCAAATCCCTCCCGGCCCCATAAATACTTGGATAGATGCTGGTTTGACATCCTTCCTTCACCATCCTTCCAGCCACGTGTCCGAACACCCTCCTGTGAGAACTCGGTGCTCTAGGCATGCGGTCCAGTGGACAGAGACATCTGGACAACACGCCGTGCCCCACCTGCATTTTAGGGTCACTAATCCCGTCAGCCTTAACAAAGTCACGCCATCAGTAAGTCAAACCAAATGCACACTCGCAAAGGAAATCCGTCTACGTTTGTTTGGTCTTGGCGTCTGAAGCTGGCTGTCCACCAGCCCCTCTTCCCAGGAGAGGCGATGAGCCCAATCTCTTGGAAAGGTTGAGGAATGCCACTCTAGAGACCACTCGGTTACCAGCACCCAGGATCCCGCATTCCTCTAGGCTGTGCTTTCATAGTTCCTGTGTCTGGAAGGCCCACGCTTCTTTTGATGCCCAAAGAATGTTAGGAGTTCTTCAAGCCCATCCTGTGAGGATGCATGTGAGGACACCTCCTCCCAGAAAACTTCTCCTGGGGGAAACTAGCCTGTCTCTCCTCTGCCCCTTGCACCTTGTACCCCCCGACACAGCCCTCCTCACGTGTGTTACTCCTGTCTATTTCCTGAATTCCCACCACACTGTGGACCAACTCTCTACCCTATGTCGTCCACTGCAGGGCAGAGAACACTGCAAGTGCTGGAGATGGCCGAAGAAGGCATCAAGGAGTCGGGTGATGTCACATCAACACTGATTGTCGAGGGGTCAAAAGTGAAGGCGGGAGAAGATTGTGGAGAATACACAAAGATTCGATTATGTGGACTGAGTTTTGCCTCTTTTTGTGGGAGGGTGTAAGGGCAATGAGAGACAGTGCCTCCAGAGGTGGCCAGACCCATCCTGACCAAATGTGCCCCATGGTCTGCAGTGGCTTAATGGGTACTCAAGACCCCCAGAGGAAGCCATTTCAGTTGTCGCCACTGCCTGCGTCTTGAGAGGAAAAACAAACAGCCCATCTCCAGCCCATACAAGACTCAGGTGCCTCCCAAACCACAAATTTGCTCTGAAAGCTTGTCGCAATTGTGCCAGCCTCTTGTTACTTTCCACAGATTGACCCACAGACAGGGTGACTTTATTGCTGCAGAAAAAACAACCTAATGAAGCAAGCCAAAAATAAACTGTGATGCTCTCCAACTTAATAATGAAAAATGTGAACATCTATCTCAAACATTCTATAGAATGGGAAGTCAAGGAGTTTACATCTTCATTGGGTATCTATCATGCCACCTGGCACCAGCTACACCATCCAGTGTCTATAGTACCATATGGAGCCTGTGATATACCATTGGTGTCTAACACACCATCTGGTACCTATGACACCATTCGGCACCTTTTGTATCATAAGTATCTATGGTACTATCTAACACCTATTATACCATTGGCATCTATGATACCATCTGGCACCTGTTTACCATCCAGTGTCTATTATACCATCTGGGGCCTATTACATCATCCATTGTTTATTGTACCATCTGGCGCCTATTATACCATCCAACATCTATTGTACCATTTGACACCTGTGGTACCATCCAGAGCCCATTGTACCATCTGGCGTCTGTTGTACCATTGGTACCTATTATACCATCCAGCATCTATTGTACCATTTGGCACCTATTGTATCATCCGGCACCTCTTGTGTCATCCAGCACCTGGTATTCCATCTGGCACCTATTGTATCATTGACATCTATGATAACATCTGGTATCCATGATACCATTTAGCACCTATTATACCATGCAGCACATATTATACTTTCTGGTGCTTAGTTTACCATTCAGCATCTATAGTACCATCGGGCATCTATTACGCCACTTGGCACCCATCATAACATCTGGTGCCTATTGTATCACCCGACATCTATTATGCCATCTGCCCCCATTATAATATCCAGCATTTATTGTACCATCCGGCACCTGTTGTATCATCTGGTGCCTATTATACCATCCAGCATCTATTGTACCATCCGACATCTATTGTGCCATCTGGCCCCCATTATTCTCTCCAGCGTTTATTGTACCATCCAGCACCTGTTGTGCCATCCGGCACCTATTATACCATCTGGAACCTGTTGCACCACCCAGCACCAATTGTACCATCTAGCATCTATTATAGCTGCATGGAACACAGCAAGTGCTCAAAAATGTGTGATGAGTAAATTCTGTAAAACATGCCAGATTAAAAGATTTCGAGAGGTACATAAAGCAAGGATATAAACAGTCATCTTGCAAGGTTGTCTGGAAGTAAGATCTAGCCCTGACTGCTGGAAAACAAAGGAAAGACTGGGCAGGTCATTGCTTCCCACTTTGTGATTTGACTGTTGGGTCAGCAGGACCAAGTGAGGGGAAAAGGTCACACGGGTGAGGACGGAGATTGCTAAAAAATGTGACTGGACATTCAGCTGATTAAAAAGCCACTTACTGTGCTGCCAGTCTGAAACTTTTCCATGCATTTTAAAATATATTGTCCTGCAAATTTATGATCCTGCATCCTGCTTCTTTAAGTAATGCCCATTCTCTTTGGCACTGCCCAGGATAGGCATCAGAAGGACAATCATTTCTAGGTACCTGCTGTGGTTCAAAGGTGTCGCCTACAAAATTCAGTTGTTGAAACT
>CAUYQG010121647.1:0-16283 GCA_963574415.1 Tarsius wallacei | reverse complement strand
GGAACACTCGTGACATAGGGTCCAACTCTGGCTGCTGCTGAACATCTGGCCTGAACTCTTTTTCCTTCCTGGAACAGCTTCAGATCAATAGGCTTAATGAAAGAGGTCTTACTTGCTTTGGCTGAGAGCAAC
Organism: Tarsius wallacei; assembly: GCA_963574415.1. Lineage (NCBI taxonomy): Eukaryota > Metazoa > Chordata > Mammalia > Primates > Tarsiidae > Tarsius > Tarsius wallacei. Next base: position 16,151 of record CAUYQG010121647.1, on the reverse strand, counting down.
CTCTTTTCGAGATGTGATGTTTTGCCTTTCCGCTTAAAGACCAGGGGAAAATTTGGGCCCTTACTGACCTGTCCTTTTTCAGGGACTTGAGCATTCCCTATAGATTAGGGCTCTTTTCATCCTTCTATTTTAATTTCTAAAATGTTAGGATCAAAGTTGATTGTCACAGTAGCTTAAAAATAAACAAATAATTGCATAAGCATATACAATCTGCTCCCCACCAAGAATTAGGGTCAAGGACATTCTGCTTGGACAAGTGTGACTGCCAGGATCTGGCTGGCCTTTGGGTGATAGATCTCTGTCTAGGAATTTTATTAAGTTTTTTTCTTCCTTCTTTGGGGGTCTACTTTGCACTTTGTAAGAATTCATGCAGAAGGCAGTTCCTTCTATTTGCTCAAGGAGCTAAGTACTTCTCTACTATCCTATTGTTAGTTTCAGTCTCTTAGAATAACCACAAAACTTTTGAGAGTAGTGGAGTTGATCCTGGACCTGTGACCACTTATCATTACCTAAAGAAAACATTTGTTCCCTGTTCATTTTGTTTTAGGGACCAGATCTAACATTGTAGTGTCTTTTACCAGATAGACTTCTACTGTTTTCATCATACTCCTTAGCCAGACCTGGTTAAACTTTCTATTCTAATCAAGGTAATCTGCTTATTGAACATGACATATTTATTCCTACTTTCATATCTGTGCACATGCCCTACTCTCCACTAACATTATACTTAAAAGTCTAAAAACTTTTTCTTTTGGAAGCCTTCAGAAACTGACCTAGAGATTTCTAAGCAGTTATTGACGTAGTACCCCTTAACTTTCATATATTAGTTATTCATATATATTTATCTGTATATTTACTTGTATGTATGTTACTTTGTTAATATGTTTTGTAGTTGTTTTATGTGCAGAATCTATGTCCCCCATTTAGGTTGTAAGCGCCTTGAAAGCACGATCCGTGTCATTTATTTTTATAAACCACTCCCCCTTACTGTTCTTTCACAGTGCCTAGTGCTACTCGTGTGATCTTTGAATTTGACTGACATACTTACAAACTTAAAAGGTTTCTTTTAGACTTTGAGTCATTTCTTTGTAGTTCTGTTTCTTCCATCTATTTAACTTGGGTTCTATATTGCTCTTTTCCCTTCTTGCCTACCTTTCCCTGGCTCTTTGCCTTCATTCTATGCAGCATACAGTAAGGCTGCCTGCTACCAGGCAGTCAGATAAGTGGGTACTTCTCTAGCCATTTCAGAGCATATAATACTGTCCTAACCAAATTTGCCTTTGCTTCACACATCATGCAACTTTCTGGGTCAGTAGCTATATCTTTTTTCCTGATGTCCCATTCTCTTCCATTGTACTAAAGTCTCATACACTTTTCTAATTTTTTGTTGTTGTTGTTGATGAATTGTTTCAATATTAAATATATGCATGTATTCGAAAAAAAGAAAATAAGGAAAAATAAATAACAAATATTTGCTGTTGAATTCTTAAAATGTACTTTTTTCTAAAAGTATACATGCATACACATATTGTATTGTAGATATATAATATTGTATATTGCATATTGTATTTCCAGAATTGGGGAAAACCTAAATATATAAACCTAGGAACTTTTACACTTATCCTTGCTTGCTTAATCCTAATAAATATATATATACTTTACTTAAATACCAAAAGTTCTGTCATAACTTCATTTTGCTGTAGTTATTTATATAACTGACACATATTGTGGATAATGTGAATAACCGAAACAAATTTAAAAGCTAAATAATACTGATCAAAAAACAAACTGCTAAGAACTAAAACAGATCATAAAAATGTTTTATATAAAGATTTTTTAGAAGCCTTAACACTAAAAGACTAATTTCCTGAGGATATCATGGATATTAGACAATGAACACAATTTATTCACATTTTCTATCTTAGAAATTTTGTAATAACTAAGTAAGGTCCATATGCATGGTTTCACATGCCTTGTAGAAGTCATTTTTCCCTAATACATATTTCTGCCCTAAATTCCTCTCCAGAGCTACAAAGCCAGTTGCTTAATGTACGCTTCCTTATGGATGTACCATACAAACTTGCAACTCAACCAATCCAACACTGTACTGAAAACTTTCTCCACAAATCTGTGTCACTGTCTGTGCCACCCACATCCAGATGAAATATGAGAGGCATCTTTTATTTCTCTCTCCCCCAACTTCTTTATATAATCAATCATTCAAATCTTATTGATTCTGCCTCCCACTATCTCAAATCTGTCCACTTCTCTCCATTCTCATTTCATCTGGGTTAGTAGCTCTAGCTGCCGTCAATTCACAAGTGGATGGACGCAACAATCTCCAGCTAAGTTTTCCTATCTCTAGGACTGACATGCTCTCTCTAACTTTGTAGTGAGAAATATGATCATGGTGTCTAGTGACTCACCCTCTGCACAGAACCCTCCAAGGTTTTCTCATTGCCCTCATGATGTTGAGAGTCCCCAGTTTGATATTCAAGACCCTTCACGATCTAGTTTTATGTATCCTTGAATTGTATCTGTCATGTTTGCCCTGCAAAATACCTTGACCCAAAAGGCATCCCTTTGTCCCCTTAGAGACCACAGGGAACATTCTCTGTGTTCCAGTTGCAGGGAGAAACTTGCAGTAACCTAATTGAGTCATATTTTTCTCGTCTTTGGATTTCATTTGTCTGGAACATGATCTCTGCGCTCTGCCCTCGCTTCCCAAACCACCTTCCCCCACATAATGTCTATTTGTCTTCAGTACTCAAATGAGACATCATCTCCTCTAGAAAGACTTCCCTATCACTCCCCCAAGGGCTAGGTAAAGTCCTCTAACAACATCTTGTGCATGTTTCCCATTACTGCACTGAAGGAATTATTAGATTATCAAATTCTTGAGGCCAAGAATTTGTTCATTAAATTCAAGTATAATAAATAAATAATAAAAACACAACATTTATCTTCAGGCTGACAAGCTACAATCTTGTAGTCATATACTAAAATACAAACATACTTTCAAAGATATCTATTAGTAGCATAAATATGAAATTGCCCACACTTAAGAGAGAGAGAGAGAGAGAGATATATATATATATATATATATATATAAAATGAATGAAATAATTGGAAGGAAATCCTTGTAGAGATTTTAGGCCTTGACAATTTAGCTTTAATTAATCTAAAAAACAGGAAACTGGTTATCAATAAACATGAGAATAGTGGTTAATTCTAAGGAAGGGAGATGAAGTTGTGACTAGGAAACAGACATCTAGTGGCTGGCAGTGTTCCATTTCTTGATCAGGGTGGTAGTTATACAAGTGTGTTCTTTATAGTCAGTCATTAAACTGACTATACATATTTAGCACTTGTCTGTAGATATATCTAGGGCGACCATAGAATTTATTTTACAAACTTTTGAGAGTGAAGAAAGATATTAACAGTAATTGTACTGGGAGAACAGGGGTCCAGATTAGGACTATCTAGCATAAACCTGGATGTCTGGTCACCCTACTCATATCTTACAATGAAAGAAATGTAAAAACAACAAAGAGTCAACAGAGTTTCCACCTTCTGATAGCTGGCAGAACTAACCATTTTAAATACCTGTGATGGTCCTAAACATTCGATATATGGATGGGATAAAAATTTTTAGATTCGGTAACTCTGTCCTTATTAAACCCTGTGCTGGAAGTGGAAGTAGAAGGATGATAAGAAGAATGTCATGATCCTAGACTTTAATAAGTTTGAAATTTCACAGAGGTATGAAACAAAGACTTAAGAAGTAGTATATATTAGTTTGCCTATTAGTTACCTATTCCTGTTGGACTATCTTGACACCAAGTCCAAAGTGTCTATTTAATAAATCCATACCATTTGACCTCAGTGAGGTTCTCCCTAGGCTGGTGGGATGCTGTCTCATTCTTTCCATTCCTATCTCAGTTTAGCTCCTCTTATGATAGACTCCTAACCAGTCTAATTTCTTCCAGTCTTTCCCTTTACGGTGTTACCAGATCAATCTGCCTGAAGCCTTACTCTAATCAAGCCACTTTCCTGCTAAAAAAGTCATTTACTGAAATGCCTCCCTTTGACTTCAAAATAACTGGAAATCTCAGCTAACAGCTCTAAATTGACCTTTCTAGCCTTCCCAGTCACTATTTCCAGGGACTGTGTGCTCCAGGCAAATTTGGATGACACATTAATAGCCTGAAAACCCTAGACAAGACTCTGCCATGGAATCCAATCTGGGATTATATGGGTGATGCAGCTCAGATTAAGCAAAGCCTGAAGGCAGAGGGCAGTTCAAGAATCTCTATATGTTGGATGATAAAGGCTACAGTTCTCCTCCACGTAGTAGCAGAGTGTATGGGAAAGAAGGGGAAGAATGAATCATTATAAAGGAAGAATGAGCAAACTTTGTGACTCAGGATTTGAGGGAAACTGTCAGCTAGGCCCAAATGGCCCATCTGACTAAAGGAGGGCTAAGAACCAACAGATCTTTCTACAGTTTACATATAAAGGCTACTGTTTACAGAGATTAGTACTATAGCTGAGTCTTTTCCTCCATAGTCTACGGAGACAATATCTGTCAGAAATGGGAAAGAGAAATCTCAAGTTTCCATATGTCTCAAGTACTTAAATATCTTCAGCCTCACTCTAAGGTCATATTATCCTTTAGCTTTAGATTTTGATACCAAACATTATGTAAAGTGAGACTCAACTGAAAAAAAAAATGTCTGCAAAATCCACAAGGAGGTCTTATAGGCTCAACTAAACTACCAAACTCATAAGACTATTCTGGGCCACACTTGATATCCATTGACTCAAAAAGATACAGGGTAGGAATCAAGCTTGCCAGCAGGACAGCATCAGACATTCCCTTTTAGTGGTAACCTCGCAACAATTCTTGTAGCAGCCCACACAGCCTTCTAGGAGATACTATCTTTGGACCATGTGGTGTTAACTTAGCAGTGAGGGAATCAGACTCACTCTGGGCAGATGTAAGACTTATCCTGCCTTAAAATCGTATACCCCACAGAAGTCAATACCTCTTGCAATAACTTCACAGGCACCAAGATCCCTTCCCACGAGAGATATGCCCAGTTACAAGAGTCACTACTCTCACAGAAGATCAAGCTATAATACTGTCCATTCTAATGCCTACTAACCCCAGTGAAGTTTACCATAAAGAATTATAAACTTCATCATCTAATATATAGAGATCACTGAACTGCCCTCTGCCTTCAGGCTTTGCCTAATCTGAGCTGTATTACCCACACGATACCAGACCGGAGTGCACAATAAAGTTGTGCCTGGGGCTTTCAGGCTACTAATGTGCCATCCAGATTTGCCTGGAGCATACAGTCCCTGGAAATAGTGAAAGGGAAGGCTAGAAAGATTGATTTAGAGAAGATGTTACTTAAAGACTTCTACTATAGGCAATGTGGCCTAGAACAATCTAATTAGAGTGGATGCTGCCCAGAACCCCTTCAATTACAAGGGACTCATTTTCTGAGCTGAGGGAATGTTGGTAGCAGAAGAAAGCCATTGCTAGGCACTCTCTAGAAATTGCCCTCAGTCAAAGAAAGCTACCTTGCCTAAGGTTATAATTCCACCTCTGGTCTCTTGCCTAAGGTAGATCATCTCTGAAAAGACACCCCAGATCCGGAGATTATCACGGAGTTAGCTGAGGCCTTTGCTGTGACCACACTGCAGTTCAACTCCTGCCCAATTCTATTTTTTCCACTCCCCTACAGGTACTGATCACCTCCAAAAAAACTCCACAATAATCTTCCTACCTGCGAAACTCCCATTTCAAAGTGTGTTATCTAGGAAACCCAACCTAACACTGTATCAGGCTTCCAGGGAAAAAAGTAGTAGAAAGTCAACTAAAGGTCAGAATCTGTAGCAGAAGTAGAAAGGATTGTTTACTAATCCCTGACCCACAGTGTCTTATAACTATTTACTATGCATTATCAACATGCCTATGTTTAAGCTACTGCAAATATTGTTGGCTCAAGGTTACCTGCTAGCTTTACCATCAGCCATTGGAGCTGAATCTGAATCCTATACCATTTCATTGGTTCTTCTCTATTTCTTTATTTCTTCTATTTCTTTCTATTTTTTCTCTGTCAAGTCAGTTTTCCTTCCTTCTAGAATGTAACCAACTTGAAGATAGATTATCTTTTAAGTTAAAACTATAAATACAAGGAATGCTACAGGTACTTAAAAATGATTAACAATGCTAGGGTTACTGGCAATGATAATGTAGACAAAATATTATGGAGGGAGAACATTTCAATAATCAACACGAAGAAGTATTTACACTCCAATTCAGGAATCTAGCATCTAATAATATAGAATGGGGCAAAAGACTGATGCTCAAAGATATTCTCACCACTATCCCCATCACTACACAATATGTCCACGTAATGAACATGCATGTGTACCCCCGAATCTAAAATAAAAATGGAAAAATAAATAAATGAAAATAAAAAGATGCTCATCACTGTCTTATATATAACAGCAAAAATTTGGATAAGACATAAATATCCAATAACCAAAACCAAATATTTAAACAAATTATAGTTTATCTGTCTAAAGAAGTATTATATAGCTATTCTATGAGTTTGTAATGAAATACATGCAGCTCATCTGATTTTATATGTAGTACAAAAAGCTTGAAAAAGGCTCTTTAAAAGAAGGAACCAAAGCAAATGATTAAAAGCAGTTAAGCTGCCTATAGATGGTAACATTATGGCATTTTCTATTTTTCACCTTCTTTACACTTTTCTGAAATGTCCAGTTTCTACAAAGTGCATGCTTTTTATAATAAAACAAAGAACAACAACAACAAAATCAGAAATACTACTGAGTGATTCCTAATGGCCTCTTGGGGGAAGTTAGCATGTAAGCCTTCATAGCTAACAAATTTTAAGATCTGGTTGAATCCACTGTGCATTTACAAGCAGCAAATGAGAAGGGTTATTTCAAATAGATTTAAGAGTACCAAGTGATAGATGAAAGTCTGATAGTAACTGAAGAAGTAATAATTATGACAATTAGAAGAGCACATAGAGGTCATAGTCCGAGACTATGAGTATTGCTACTGAGAAACTTAAGGGCAGTGATATATTTAAAGCAAAATAGCTGACAATAACAATAGTGACACCAAGTCATCTCAAAAGGGCTAATGATGCTATGTGAATTTCACTCTTGAAGGACTAGTGATATACAATTAAAAAATAGTTTTATTCAAAATATTACTTTAAAAAAACCCCAAATATAAAGGAGATACACCTTTGCTATAAAAAAAAACAACTTGGCTTTCATATGTGGCTATTTCCCAAGGTTTTCATAGAATTAAGTCTTTGTACTATTTACAGTGTTTAGTTGAGCTTGATTTCCACCATTTTAGGATTTAGTAAATTCTGCCAAATATTTGCAGCCTTCTACAACAGGAATTAATAAACTAAGAGTAGTTTTAAATACAGACTTCTGGAATATTACATTACTAAGAATACATACTAAAATCCCAATATTATAAATGTGGTGATACTATTCCAAGACAAATTTGTGTTATTCCAACTCACAGTTCACATTGTGTCCACAATTATTATTTATAAACCATAATCCAAACAGTGCATATTACCAGCAGTGTATTTTGAGACTTAACAGATTTCAATAGGAAAGACTTTCTAATATGCCTCAATTACAGAAATACAAACATACTAAATCTATTCTATGGGTTTCTCTGTGAATTTCCTATTAGAGTGCATTTTGATTCAAGCTGGATGATTTTAGAATATGCAAATGTACAAAGCGCATGAAAAGACAAGAAGTAAATCCATTAGAGTCTGCTGGTAGCAGAATGCATGGGAAATTTACACTGTGGAATTCTACTGTACAGGTTGAATTTTCTGATGTACTCTTGCCATCATTAATCGTTAAAAGCCAAACAGAAGTGATGTAGTAACCAAAGCCTTATCAACTATGCCAGATTCTACTACCTAGGCATTGCAAGGTCTGCATTTATGATGGACTACCTGAGCTGATAACACATGGAATTATCTAAACAACATTTGCATATTTGTGTAATTATTTTCTAAGGTTAATTAGCTCCTGTAATGCATTTCGCCCTTTGAGACTGCTTACAGTGACAGGTTCACATATTTTCTGAACCATTGCCAAATTTGACAGATTTTTCTTCAGTTAACCTGTTGCTACAAAGTTATAAAATGAATGCTTCTGTAATATATACTTTGAACTTGTAACTGATTTTAGAAAAAAGCAGACTAAAAATTTAACAAATTTAAAGGTTTTTAAAATGTCCAAATTTAAAGCAAAAAGTTCAAGATTAGTTTACTTCATGTAAATCTATCTGTGATTACATTAATAAGCATATCTATTAACAAAATTTTTTATGAGTAAATTCTAACATTTGTGACTTTAAACTAGCATACACCGGTGTCACTAATTTCAGTTATGTCACAAATAAATGTCATATATAGGTATGTATATAAATATGTATGTATACACACACAGAGAGTCACACATACATTCTACCCCTACCAGCTGCCCTTAGTTCTGTCACTGATGTGTTATTTACACTGGAGATATCAACTGGAGAGAGAACACTAATATAAAATCTATACTGGTTTTATGACAAAATTTACAAAGCAAAATTCTTTCTTCTAAAAAGTCAAGAGCTCTCATTAGAAAAAGTATGGCTTAATAAAATCTTTTTTTTTTTTTTTTTTTTAAGTGAGAAAGCAGGATTTATTGAGAGGACAGAAAAGTTCCTACAGTGGGAGGAGACCCGAAGCGGTTATCCCTGGCTTAATAAAATCTAAGTGGAAGGCAGATATGTCAGTCAGATAGATTAATTCAGGATGCACAAATGTAAGTTACTATTTGCACCCAACCAATTCACAGGGATAAGATAAAAGAAAATTCATATTTTCAGCAATTGGCCATGGAGTACCAGAAGAAATGAAACATGAATAACACATGGCTCTAATCCAGGAAGACACATACAAGAAAAGCTCTAAAGCTTTAAACTCTAGATGATTCTGGTATTTAACTCCTTCATACATTAACGGAGTATAAGTTGCATATTAATACAGAACAAAATATTTATAAGGACAGTTAAAGATAAAATATATTTTATGTCACATAAGATATAATTTTATTCCATTCAATTAAATAATTTGGATTAAAATTTACTTCATTTTGGCATATTTTAGATGTGTAATCTCTTACAAATTATATGCATTTGTGTTTAATGATGATTAAAAGACTAGGGGTATATATTGATGCATATAATGGTATAACATGCATATAATGAAAACACATTCAGAACTAAAGGACAATTATTTGGCCTCCCAATATTAAATTAGAACATATAAAACTAGCAGTCTTTTAAGCTACCAGATCTTAAAAATGGCAATTTCATAAGATTCAACCTTAGCCATAACAGAAATAGGCAAAATAATATATATGCTTTTCAAAGTCAAAATGTATCTAGATACCTAGAGATATCTGAAACTATCAATTTTTCCTACCTGTTAGGTGTCAAGACATTATTGATGGCAATCAATCTTGAAGACAGGTTCAAGGCTACATTATTGGTCAATTTGGCTACATGAATAAATTACAAATGGTTATGCAAAGAAGACATCTGTGATGACTCTAACTGACAAAGGATCAGTATTCAACCATATCAAACATATTTGAATTTAGCAGGCATTTCAAACTTATGTCCAAAAGTAAATTCTGAATTGGATTTCCATCTCCCAGTACCTATTCTTTCCCATCTTGTTAAGTGGTAGCTCTACTCACCTGGCTGTTTAAGCCAAAAATTTAGAAGTCATCTTGACAACTTCCTCTTTTCCTATTGAGACAGGAAATAGCTAGAGAAAAGCTAGGCAGACAGACAGGTGAGTCCTCTGGTAAATGTAGTGAACTCCTGGCAGGCCTCTTAGGCTCAGCGTTGGTAAACAAGCTCCCAGCAAGCTCCTCAAGCTAGAGCTAAAATCCTCACTGCTGGGATCGAAAAGCAATCAATTAGTTCACCATTAGGCCCCTACCTCCTGCCAATTGGTCCTTAATACTGACCAGTCAAAACAGCAGCTCACAGCTAGTAACAGCCAATCAGCTTGGACTTAGGGCTATATAAGCGCCAGGTTTTCAGCCTCAGATGGGCAACCCCTTTGGCCCACCCCTCCTGCCATGGGAGCTTTTCTGTCCTCAATAAACCCTGCTTTCTCACCTTCCGGCTGTCCATGTCCCTCATTCTTCCTGGGCATGAGACAAGAACCTTGACCCTGAAGAGCTGCAACCTGAAGAGTTGCAGAAGATCATTAGAGTCAAAAAGCCATGCACCCCAGAGGCTGGCTTGCCAGCGTGCTAACAGAGCCAGCTGAACCAGGAGAGCTGCCGGAGGAAGGTGAGACTCTGAAGCTGAGGCACGCCCCGCCCCAGGGGGGTAGGCTTGCCAGCCCACAAAACCAGCAACACTCTCAGGGATTGGCTTGCAAGCCCGTTAGAGCCAACACCCTGGGGGCTAGGCTTGCCAGACCCCCGCCCCCAATCTCAACATTCAGGGCTTGGCTTGCCAGCCCATTAGAGCTGACACTTGTGGGGCTAGGCTTACCAGGCCCTCCATGACTTTCTCTGGGGCTTGACTGGCTGACCCATTGAGCTGATACTCTTGAAACCCAGGCTGACCTGAAAAATCCACATCACTATCTCCCATATTTAGTCAATTTAACTTATCCTGCAAAATATTTCTGGAATCCATAAACTTCTCTTAACTTCCACTTTTACTACCCTAGCCCACCATATCATCATCACTTGCCTGTAATAGCCACTTCAACTGGTGACATGTTTTCTCCCTTTTAGCCTTTACAATGACTTTATGACACAGATATTCTAAATATCTCAATCTAGAGATATTAATTAATTTGCTCAAGGTCATACAACTTGTTGGATTGTAAGCTAGTCTGTCTAGTTCTTGTGTTTGAACTTCTATGCTATACTACCTATCCTTTTAAGTCACGTGTTAACTGTTAACAAATGGCTGTGATTTGGAGCTGAAATAAAACCTTGTCTTATTACCTGTTTGAATACAAAATTTAAACCACAATCAACTGATAAGTTAGTGAAATAAAAAGGAATAAATAAATAATTATGACCCATCATTTATAGACGGGGTGCCAAATGTTTTGCAATTGGGCCATACTGTCACGAAATGGGTGTGGTCTGGAAAGGGAGGCAGCCAGAGCTGGTACCAGCTCGCTGTGTCCCTGAGCATTTCTCTTTTTGTGAGTTGGTGTCTCACTCTGTCACCCAGGCTGGAGTGCAGAGGAATGCTCACGGCCACCACAGCCTGGACCTGCTGGAATCAGGCGATCCTGCCACCTCAGCCTTCCAAGTAGCTTGAACTATAGGCGCACGCTACCACGCCTGGTTTATTTTTTTGATTTATTGTAGAGATGAGGTCTCACCAAGTTGCCCAGGCTGCTCTCCAACCCCTGAACTCAGGCAATCCTCTCACCTTGGCTTCCCAAAGTGCTGGGATTACAGGCTTGAACTCCTGAGCATTTCTAACAAAGTAAACACCAACAACCCTACTCTCTTTAATAAAATGTAGGCTCTTCCCTCTTAGTGCAATCTACAATGCAAGCATAATAACGTTCACTGCAAATGCCTGGATAGCATACACTGTGGCAGGAACTGATTTCAATACAGTCAGCCCTCTGTACCTGTGGGTTACATATTTGTGAATTCAACCTAACAAGATCAAAAATATTTGAAAAAAAAACCTAGATGGTCATATCTATACTGAACATGTACAGATTTTTATTTCCTTGTCATCATTCCCTAAACAATACAGTATAATAACTATTTACCAAGCATTTATATTATATTAGGTATTAAAAGTAATCTATAGATGAATTAAAGTATATAAGAGGATATGCATAGGCTATATGCAAATACTATGCCATTATTTATAAGGGACTTGAGCATCTGTGGATTTTGCCATCTCTGAATGGGTCAGGGAGTATCCTGAAGCCAGAACTCTACAGAGACTGAGGGATGACTATTTATGTCATGTAATCCTATGAGTTAGGTACTATTATTATCTTCATAATCAGATAAACAAAGAACAATTGAGAAATTTGCTCAAGAAAATTGATAGTATATGGCAGAACCAGAATTCAAACCTAGGTAGTCTGACTCCGTACCTGAAATCTTAATCACTTTATACAGTTTTGTGAAAACACATTTAATAACTTTCTATGTAGGCATAACCAGTTTTGCTACTCTTTACAGTAATGAACCAATGAAGGGCCTTTAAGATAGGGGAACAAGAGTGTTGCTTATGTAGTTATCACGTACTGTGGGTCAGGTTCACATGAAAAAAGACCTTCTCTGTGAAATAAAAGAGGATGTTTTCTCAAAGTTCAATGTGTCCTTCTTTTCCTTGAATAGCTTCTGCCGCTTTCTAAGAAAGTAACTTAATTTAGCTTGAAGCGTATTATTAACTTTCTACCATTTATTCAGGCAAAACAAAGAATAAGGCTAAGAGAAAGACTAGACACAAAAGACTACATACAGTATGCTTCAATTGATAGGAAATTCTCACCAAAACCATAGAGTAAGAATGCAGGTCAGTAGTCAGCAAGATCACGATATGGGAGGAGGAAACTGGCTGCAAACTGACACAAAAGCAAACTATCTGGGGTGATGGAACATTTTTGTTTTTGCTTTTGTTTTATACCTTGACTATGGTGATGATTACACAATAAGACATACTTATCAAACACATCTTATTGTATACTTAAAACTGGTACAGTTTAAAGCAGAGGTATGGGAAAGGGAAGGAGGGAGGGAGACAGAGGTAGAGGTAGAGGTAGAAGTAGAGAAGGAGAGGAGAGAGAGGGGGAGAGAGAGGGAAGGAAGGAGGGAGAGAGAGAGAGAAAGAGAGAGAGAGAGACAGAGAGAGACAGAGACAGAGACACAAAGAGAAATGATGGCAAACCTTGACAGGGATCAGTAAGCCACAGCCTGCAAGTTGGCTGCCTATTTCTTTCTTTTTTTTTTCTTTTTTTTTGAGTTGGAGTCTCACTCTGTCGCCCAGACTGGAGTGCAGTGGCCGCTCCCGGCCACTGCAGCCTTGACCTGCTGGGTTCTAGCGATCCTTCCGCCTCAGTCTTCCGAGTAGCCGGAATTACAGGCACACGCTACCATGCCCCACTGATTTTTTTGATTTATTGTAGAGATAAGGTCTCACCAAGTTGCCCAGGTGGGTCTCGAACCTGCGGACTCAGGCAATCCATTCACCTCAGCCTCCCAAGGCATGGGATTACAGGCTGAGCCACCAAACCTGGCTGCTGTCTATTTCTATAAATAATGTTTTACTGGGACACAGTTACATACGCTTATTTATGTATCATCTGTGGCTGCTTTCACTTTACAACAGTGGAGCTGAGTAGCTGAGACAGAGTCAGTACAGCCTCAAGTATAAATTAGTTAATATCTGGCTTTTTAAGAAAAAATTGATCAATCCTTGCTCTAAGTACATGTGGTCTCAGTTCCAGCACACGATGGCTGATTAAAGACCCGTATCGGATTAGATTATTTGCCCAAGTCCCATACAAACTACAGCAAAAGTTTTTTTTCTTTTTTTAAACAAAGACATAAATCAGCAAGGACTAGTAGGACAAGGAAGAAGAAAATGACAACACTTTGGAATTGAGAGAGCAGACTGAAGAGTGGTAACTAATTTAGCAGATCTGAGAAAGTCCAATCTCACGCTGGCAGTGGGGAAGCTGAGAACCAACTCCATTTACACTGCAGAATTCTCCAAAGCATAGGGGTAGGATTCCAGGTACCTCTGGGATTGAAGGAGAGTGGCATGTACGTGCTAAAATAAAGCTGTCTGAGAAGCAGTTATCTTCCCGCCTTCTAGTCCGTGTAGTTTGGCTTTCCACATTCTGATACAAGAGGTTTTAAAATGGGGATATCAAACAGTTGGCATCAGCTTCAGATGAAAAAACAGGAATTAAGTGACCACATGAAAACTGAAGGTATAATGCAGTGAGCTATCCTACTCCCATCCCCCAAGCCTTCATCCCTTTTCAACTTCCAGACTGTTAGCAGTCAGACCCTCAGTCTTCAGGCAAAAGGCTGGAAGACTTCTTTGGAAATCAAAATGGGCTAAGTTAAAAAAAAAAAAGTTCTAAAGATACATATGGATGAGAGTGGCATGGGGGACGTTCCCAACAGACTACTCAAATTAACTATAGCAAAACTCAAATATAATAAGTCTCATCACATGCTTAGACATTCCATTAGCTTTTTACTCCCCACTGATAAATATAAATTGATTGCCAAACATTGTTAGACATATGAAGAAAGCCTATAAATGCAAAATATAAAGTTGAGAGAAAAATAGAAAAAGACACTTGGAAATGGAAACTTTACAGGAAGAGAAAAACTTCAAAAACACCAAGGTGAGAAGACCGCTTGAGTCAAAGAATTCAAAGTTCCAGACCAGGCTAGGCAACTTAGTGAGATCTCGTCTCTACAAAAAAATAAAAAAAATTAGCTGAGCATGGTGGTGTGCGCCTATAGTCCCAGGTACTCAAGAAGCTAAGGCAGAAGGATTGCCTGAGCCTGTGAGGTTAAAGTTGTTGTGAGCTGTGATTGCACCACTGCACTCCAGCCTGGGCAACAGAATGAAACCCTGATATTAAAAAAAAAAAAAAAAGGAAAGGTACCTCACTGCAAAATTTAGAAACAAGAACAAAGAGAAGATTCTACAAGTTTTAAGAAAGAAAATAAAAGATTAGGATGCAGAATAAATTTTGACTTTTTTTTCTTGAGTCAGAGTCTTCACTCCATAGCTCAGGCTGGAGTGCAGTGGCACACTCAAGGCCACCCTAGCATCAATCTGCTAGGCTCCAGCATCCTTCCCCCTCAGCCTTCCAAGTAGCTGGAACTACAGGTGTGTGCTACCACACCCAGCTAATTTTTTGACTTATTGCAGAGACAAGGCCTCGCCAAGTTGCCTGGGCTGGTCTTGAACCCACAGGTTCAGGCAATTCACTTGCCTTGGCCTCCCAAAGTGCTGGGATTACAGGCTAAGCCACTGAGCCCAGACTATTTTAGACTTTTTAATAGCAACAGAGGAAGCAAGACAATGATATAGAAATGTCTTCAAAAATGAAAAGGAAAATAATTCTAACTTATAATTCTATATCTAGCTAAAATACCATCAAATAGAAATGTAAGACAAGCACACAAAGTCCAAAAATTTACATCTCATTTCCCTCTTCTAAAAAAACTGGAGGATGTGCTCCTTCAAAATAAGAAATAAACAAACAAAAATATAATATTAGTTCAAACACATAATAATTTCTCTATGTGTTGTAGTAAAAGTCAATTTATTAAAACAAAATTTGACATTCTAAGTTTGTGAAAAATTTTAATTTAAGTAGTATTTTATCCTTCAAAAATGAAGACAAAGTAGCAGTTCTAAAATTCATTTACTAAAAGTCTACTTCATCTTAGATTACTTTAAATCTGAATGTTAAATTTTGATTATCAATTAGTTTTTTTTTTTAGTAATCCCTAATACAGATTTGAATTAGGAATGGTTTTACTTCAATGGGGAAGATTCTCAGAAATAGTTTTGCAAGGCTGAAAGGCTTATGTATTTTTAATTTTAATAAATGTTACTAGGCTACTTTCTTATATTCCCACCATACTATGTGAAAAGAATCTTTCTTTACATACAGCCAACAATAGGTATAACATACCCTTCAAAATTTTTCTCATTCAATTTTGTCAGTTAATAGTTGTAAATATCAGCACCTTTATTTGCATTCCCTTGTTAATGAAGATATTAAGCAATTACTTACGATAATAAAACCTGTGTTTAGCACAATATACTTTTTCTTTTTTTTTTTTTTTTTTGAGTTGGAGTCTCACTTGGTCGCCCAGGAGTGCAGTGGCCGCTCCCAGCCACTGCAGCCTCGACCTGCTGGGCTCCGGCGATCCTTCCGCCTCAGCCTTCCAAGTAACTACAACTACAGGCGCGCGCTACCACGCCTGGCTAATTTTTTGATTTATTGTAGAGATGA
>CAUYQG010121644.1:0-20654 GCA_963574415.1 Tarsius wallacei | reverse complement strand
TGGGCAGCTTGCCGAGACCTCGTCTCCACAATAAATCAAAAATTAGCTGGGCATGGTAGCGCACACCTGTAGTTATGCCTACTTGAAAGGCTGAGGCAGAAGGATCGCCAAAGCCCAGCAGGTTGAGGCTGCAGTGGCTGGGAGTGTGTCACTGCATTCCAGTCTGGGCAACAGAGTGAGACTCCAACTCAAAAACAAAACAAAACAAAAACAATTTTCTCCTGAATGATTCTTGGTTGAACAATGAAATTAAGATGGAGACTTTAAAGTTCCTTGAAATGAATGACAGCAATAGAACAAGTTATCAAAACCTGAGACACAGGCAAAGCTGTTCTCAGATAAAAATTTATATCATTTTAGGCCTACATTAAAAAGACAGAAAGATCATATATTGACAACTTAACATCACATCTCAAGGGCCTAGAAAAGCAGAAGTAAAGATATAACAAAGATCAGAGCAGAATGAAATAAAATTACAAAGAATCAATGAAAAAAAGTTGGTTCTTTGAAAAAATAAAATTTGATAGACGCTAGTTAGATTAATTAAGACAAGAAGAGAGAAGATTGAAATTAGCTCTATCAAAAATAAAAATGGAGACATTACAACTGATACCATGGAATTATAAAAAAACCACCCAAGATTATTATGATCATTTCTACACAAACAAACTAAACAATTTAGAGGAAATGGATACATTCTCAGAAACATATAACCCGCCACCTTGAATCAAGAAGAAATAGAAACCCTTCAGGGTTCATTATCGGTGAAAGGAGGTTTTTGACAGATTGGACTAGTTTGCACTCTCACTAACAGTGTAAAAGTGTTCCCTTTTCTATGAATCCTCACTAGCATCTGTTGTTTTTGTTTTATTAATGATGGCCATTCTTACTGGAGTTAGGTGGTATCTCAATGTGGTTTTGATTTGCATTTCTCTGATGATTAGTGAGGCTGAGCATTTTTTTACGTGTCTGTTGGCTGTTCATCTGTCTTCTTTTGAGCATTGTTTATTCATGTCTTTTACCTACTTTTTTATTGGTTTTTTTTTTTCTTTTGACTTGAGTTCCTTGTAGATCCCAGATGTTGGGCCTTTAGCAAATATTTTTTTCCCATCCTGTGGGTTGTCTTCCCACTCTCTTGATGGTTTCTTTTGCTGTGCAGTTTGATGAGGTCCCATTTGTCTATCTTATCTTTTTTGGCATATGCTTTTGGGGTTATGATCAGGAATTGGTTGCCTATTCTAATATGCATGAGGGTGTCTGCTGCATTTTTGAAGATTCTTATAGTTTGAGGTTTTATGTTTAGGTCTTTGATCTATTTGGAGTTGATTTTTGTATATGGCGATAGGTAGGGGTCCTGTTTCAAACTTCTGCATGTGGTCAGCCAGTTTTTTCAGCACCTTTTGCTGAATAAGTTCTCCCTAGTGGTTGTTGTTGATGGCTTTGTCAAAGATGAGCTGGTTGAGAGATTGAGTTTTTGCTTCCGGAATCTCTATCCTGTTCTACTAGTCTATATGCCCATTCTTGTGCCAGTACAGGCTGTTCTGATTATTGTAGCCTTAAAGTAAAGTTCAAAATCTGGGAATGTGACACCTCCTGCTTTGTTTCTTTGATAAGAATTCTTCTGGCTATTTGTGCTCTTTTTTGTTTTCATATAAATTTCTGTATTGTTGTTTCCAGAGCTGAGAAGAATGATGTTGGTAGTTTGATGGGTATTGCGTTGAATCTGTCAATTGCCTTGAGTAGGATGGACATCTTAACAATATTGATTCTTCCATGAGCATGGAATGTTTTTCCAGTTGTTTGTGTCAATTTTGATTTTTTTGAACAGTGTTTTGTAGTTTTCATTGTAAAAGTCTTTTATTTCTCTGGCTAGGAAGATGCCAAGGTGTTTCACTTTCTTGTGGCTGTTGTGAATGCGATTGTGCTTTTTATTTGGTTCTCTGCCTGTCAGGGCTCAGATTCTTTACATATTTTATTAGATTTAATTTTGTGAATTTACTGTAAATAGTATTGATTTTAACTTTTCTCAATTGAAAATTTCTAAAATATAGAATTATGATTAATTTTTGTTTGTTGGCCTTGTATGCCACTACTTTGTGGTCATCAACTCTTTAGTTGCATGAATTTTTAGCTTTTTTTGTTTGGTATATTCCTTGGAATTTTCTACACAGACAATCCATTGATAGTATTGTACCTTGTATCAATTTTGTATTTCTCTCTCTCTCTCTCTCTCTCTATTTATTTGAGTTGGAGTCTCACTCTTTCACCCAGGCTGAAGTGCAGTGGCACACTAATGGTCACTGCAGCCTCTACCTGCTGAGCTCAGGTGATCCTTCCACCTCAGTATTCCAAGCAGCTGTAAATACAGGGGTGTGCCACCACACCTGGTTAATTTTTTGATTTGTTGTAGATGCAAGGTCTCCCCAAGTTGCCCAGGCTGGTCTCAAAGCCCTGGGCTCAGGCAATTGTCTTGACTCTGCCTCCCAAAGTGCTGGGATTACAGGCGTGAGCCACCGTGTCCAACAATGTATCAATTTTTAAAAATGTATATGCCTTACTTGGTAAATTTTCCTTTTCCTGTGTCTTGCTACAACCTCTGTTGTCCTAATCTCTATTCCTATTTCTTGCTGTACCCTCTGTTGTTCTAGTCTCTAGGCCTAGCTGACATTTTGTTTACAGTTCCCTATGTGTCAAGCAGTTACAGTAACTTATTCACCAGTCATTTTCCTACCACCAAGAACATCCTATTCCAAGTCCATATGTCCCTACTGCTTTCTCATTTTTCTGGGCTCAGTTATGTCACCTCCTTATATAAAGAACTTCCGAAACTCCAGGTCTTACTGATTACTTCCTCTCCCAGGCCTCCGTTCTTTTGAATCAACCTACTGTAACACTTATTTATTTACAAGTTTCCCCCCTTGCCTGGTTAGTGAGTACTGTGAGGGCAGGGATTTGTCTTTAATTTCCAAGTACTTAACAAAGCCTGGTGCACAAATGGTTCTCATTATTTACTTGCTGATGAGTTGAATGTCTAAACAGCTCACAACTCACTGTGAATATAAAGGAATACCTTTATATTCCTTGCCTATCAGGAAGCTTTTCAAATAATACTTTTTGTGGCTAACAATTTTAACCTTTGGTGATTTAGATATTATATTATATTCTTCATCTTGAAAAATTTCAATGTATGATTTTTCAATATATATTCTTCAATATATAATTATGACTATAAGTTGAAAAACGAAATTTAATTTATAATGATCGTAGAACACTGTTTTCTAGACTAAGATTTTGAACTTTAATGGGTTCACAATATAATAATAATGGGTATCAGTAAATTATTTTTACCTATTATAAAAAAATGAAACAGAAATGATATATTAACCCTCAATGGAGTTGTCCAGACTAACTAAAATTTTGGATTCTTTGCTTTTGACCATAATTTTGTTACATGGTAAATCAGAACCTTGAAAGGACAGTGATAATCATTATCCAATAAGTAATATTTAATAATTACTAGTTGAGCCAGGCTCGGTGGCTCAGCCTGTAATCCTGCGCCTTGGGAGGCTGAGGTGAGTGGATTGCCTGAGCCTGCGGGTTCGAGACCCGCCTGGGCAACTTGTTGAGACCTCATCTCTACAAGAAATCAAAAAAATTAGCCGGGTGTGATAGGGCACACCTGTAGTTCCAACTACTTGGAAGGCTGAGGCGAAAGGATCGCCGGAGCCCAACAGGTCGAGGCTGTGGTGGCTGGGAGCTGCCACTGCACTCCAGTCTGGGTGACAGTGAGACTCCAACTCAAAAAAAAAAAAAAATTACAACTCAGAACACAAAATCTTTCAAAACATGGTGCACTTGGGAGAGCTATGCTATGTAAGAAGCTATCAGAAGTGTAAAGGAAATTATTTTTATAGTGAATTTTTGTATATTTTATATTCCTATGATTATTTTTTCTTGTTTGTCTTAAAAGATTAGTATTTGGAAATGTGTCAATAATTAAGGGTTCTGTGAGCTGGTTTTCAGGGAATTATTTGAGATTATATAGTTATATTGTCCAGAAGGATAGACCAAGTTCACGAATTAAGTTTCTTGACAATATGCAAACACTCCCTGTAACTTCATAGTGAGTTGATACATTTTCTGTGAATTAGTTTTACTTCCCAGTGAGATTTAATGGGAGGGAGAATTGCATCCTTCAGCAACTCAAATTACAAAGACAAGTGAATGACATTTCCTCTCAAGAAACTTTTGCCTTTTCTGTGATTAAGGCCAAAAGGATAGATACCCTGGTTGTTTTCAAGAAACTCATTTAAATAAATACTCTCGTTTTGCCTAAGGCTAATATGGCAAAATGCCCGTGTGTGGCTTTATGTAAATATGAATTGGAAAATAATTTGAATAGTGATCTTTTTTACACATTTATCCAGAGTATATGTACTATAAACAATTAGAAAATTTGAAAAGTTAGCCTTTTTTCTATATATGAATAAAAGATAATGGTTTCTAGGCCAAAGACTCAAAGCCAACAACTGAGTAATCTCTGCCACAGAGACCCAATTTCCTCCCCTGAACATTTCATTGTGTTCCGAGGATTGGGAGCTGGTACTTACCACAATCATATGCTAATTTCCTAGAAGTCTCAGAATTTTAAATTTGGAAACCTGATTTTCTAGGAGCTTATAAGGATATGTTTGATATGGCAAAAGGATTCTGTAGAAGGCTAGAGCACATTTTTATTTAATAGTTACCTAGCTTGATTTAGATTTTTTGAATATTTAGACAAGTAGTATGTGAATTTTTATTTATAATCTTGTTCCAGGCCCTGAAAATGTTTGGTTAGAGCCAGCAAGTGAGTCAATACAATGGAAACCTAGTCTTACGATAGTTAAATGAAGAGTCAATGACGTATAGTACAAACACATTTCTAATAAGATTCTTTTAATGACACAGGCTAGTGAAAAGATCATTGATTTAGAACTTGTATGAGTTATCTGTTGTTGCATAACAAATTACCCTAAATCAGCAGCTTAAAGTAACAAACATTTATTATCTCACAGTTTCTATGGGTCAGGAATTGAGAAACAGCGTAGCTAGGCAGTTGTGATTTAGGGTCTCGCATGAGCTTGCAGTCGCAATGTTGGCTAGGACTGCAGTCATATTGGGCCCAACTGGAGCTGCTTCTGGGTTTCCTTACACAGTTTGCAACTTTCAGTTGATTGGGTGTATTCTACAGGGAAATCAAGGATCCCCTGAAGGTATTTACTGGGAGTGCATAGGAGATAAGGGGAAGCGCACCTTTTATTAGCTCTCAGGAACATTGTTCAGGAATGTACAGGAGCAGTGCTTGTGCCCTTGCTATGCCCTTCTCTAGGGGCGGTGACAATATGGACAAACATTAACAGGTCTCTGTATCATGTAAGCTGCCGACTGAACTTACGAATTGGGGGCTTCCTCCAGGGTGAGTGATCCAAGACAGAGACAGAAAGATCTCAGGATGGAAGCTAAAGTCAGTTAGCACCTAATCTCAGGAGTGCTACATGATCATTTCTGCTGTATTCTGTTGAAATGACAGACTGACAGCCCAAGACAGGGATCACTGGGGGACATCTTGCAGACTGGTGACCACAGAACTCCTTACTGAATCTCTCCCGCTTGTCAATTTTCTTTTGGATCTTGAACTCACCCAAGTCTGTCATATCTTAGGGCCTCTCCATTGGTGGCCTCTGCTTGGTGTGCTCTTTCTATTGATTTTGTTTGGCTGACTTTCTATGTGAGATCTGGGCTTAAATGTCACCACTCTAGAAAGGCCTTCCCTGATCACTCAATATGTAGTAATTATCTAGTCATTCTCTATTATATCACATTATTCTAATTCTAGGGGCCTGGCACATAAGTATACATTGAATGAGTCTTAGTAATTATATGACCTTGGGGAAAGGTAAGCTCTCTAAACCTCAGTAACTTTATTTGTGATTAATGATCCCTTACCCCGTCCACTACATAGGTTTTTGTGAGAACCAAATAAGCTAGAATTTTCAGTAACAATTGATGAAATTTTTATTGTTGATTGCCTTTTTTCCCCCTCTGGGGCAAAGGAATCACCCAAGATTGTATTTTCCCATTTTACTTTTCAGGGTCCCTTTATTCCTCTGCATTGTAAGAGTGCTTTGTTCATTTTTTTCATTTATCCATTCAGTAGATTCATATTTACTGCCCTGTACATGTCTCTGAGGATTTATTTGGAATTAAAATTATGATTTCATGTGTGAAAAGTATTCAACTGGGAGCAAATTTAGTAAGGTCTTTTTTTCCCCCAAAATGTAAAATGACATTGTGGTTTTGGAGCATAACTAATCACAGCATCCCACTGAACACGGGAGGTGGTATGTGTTTTTTAGAAGCCTGTTATGCGCAAAAGAACAAATACACAAGAATCAAAGCAAACTTTTAATAATGCCCGATTGGAGTTCTGGTCATGTTTGAGCCATTCAGAGTACAATCAGTAAAACCCCCTTGAGTCAATAATTGCCTTCTCCTCGAATCATTGCAGGTATCTATTATGCTGCACATTATCCACATAGAAATGAACATATGGTTATTGAACACATAACGAAACAGACTCTGTGGGAGAATGTTTCCTTTAGGATGCCTTAAAACATTCTTGAGCAGAATATTATGTAGGCGACTTGCTACCCCTTCTGTTACTGGGGTTATTGGAGGGCAGTTGCTGGTTGTTCACATTGAAACAAAGAACACACATGCTGGAAGAAGGTGGGAGGCTCCTAATGTATTTATTTATTTAGAAAGAACTATATGCATTTTTCATGATGAAAACAGAGCAACAGACAAGGCTTTCACGAGTGGGGAAAATATATTTTTTTCTCTTTTGTATCAGCATTTCAGGAAACCCAAACGTTGATGAGGCTCTGTCTTCAGAGTGAATCAGTTCCTAAACCTTAGTTTGTTGCTGCATTTTCATAACAAAGAAGAGTATTTGAAATCTCCAGAAAAAGGAGGGAGGAAGAATTTTAAAAAGAGGGGGCATACCTTAAAGCAAAATCTGCATTGACTTGAATCTGATTGATTTCTGCTCTGAATTAACTGCATTTTCTCAACTTACACTGAATTGAAAAAGAAATAGACAATCAAAAGCACAGCTGAGAAGTCACCTTATCTGAATAAAATAGTTCAAATAATTATAACATCTTGTATTCGAACAATGGTGAACAAAATGAAGAAAATATTCAGATTAGCCAGAGTGCCTATTTCTTAAACATTCTGTAAAACAGGGATATAAATTTAACAAATAATCTTATCTATATGTATGATATATACACACATTCATGTATTCACATACACGTCCATGTATATGTATAAGATGATGTTAAAATAAGTGTTTCAGTCAAGACTTTAAGTTGATAGATATTAGTTATTAAAGATAATGGTGAGACAGATTACCTCATACTGCTTATAAAAATAAGCTGAAAATCAGATGGATGATTCTTAAACCCCTCATACCTTGAGGATATAAAATATTTAGGTGGTCGAAGGTAAATTTATGAAGAGGACATGTGGGGAGAACTGTTGTCATCTGTGGTTTCCACTTCCTTCCCCCCAGAAGAAGGGCTGTAGGGTACCCACCCCTTGCTTGGAGCCTGGTGAGAGGGGTTTCAATGGGGCCACTTGGAAAGCATGGTGAGTGTGTCCTGCAATCGGGGGAAATGGTAGACTGGTGTCTTCTGACTTGCAACTGAGAAATGGAGAGGGTGAGAGATGGCACAGCCAAAGGAAATGGCTTGGTGGCCCACGCTTCTGGGGTTATTGGGCACAAGATCCGTGTATGTTTCCCATGAAAGGAATGTGGACCATGTGTGGGTGAGAAAGATACACATACACACACACACACACACACACACACACACAGGCACACACAGAGAGTGAGGGAGAGAGAGGGTGAGAGATACAGAGGGAGGGACGAGGGAGGATAGGTGGGAGACTTTTTTTAGACTCTGCACAAGAGCAGCCCGTGGAGAAACAGCCAGCCCACAGCAGAGAGAAGCTGCAGGAACAACTGAATTTCAAGGGCGAGAAGGAAGCCACTGACCAGCAGGAAGAGAGATGAGTTTGCCAACATTAAAGGACCTTCAGGTGAAGAAAACCACGACAATACAGGTGGAAGGGGACCAAAGGAATGTTCCAACGTGAATCCAACGTGAATCAGCTTTGGGTTCCTGAAAGCCAGCTTGTGACAGTAAGCAATTAAGAAATACCTTTCGACTTCCAGTCAAAGAGCTTGAGCCAAGATAGCAAAAAAGGAAGATGGCAAGAATAATGTTACTTTTCCTCCCGGGTCTTGCAGCCATGTGTGCTGTTCATACAATATTTATGGACCAACTCTTTTCCAAGGAGCTCTGGGCAATGAAAAGTGTGTCTATACTGTTTCTCTGGCTAGTGCCCAAGACGATTGCAATGCCCCGGACTGCAGATTCATCAATGTTAAAAAAGGGCAGCAGATCTTTGTTTACTCAAAGCTGGTAGAAGAAAATGAAGCTGGAGAATTTTGGGCTGGCAGCGTTTACGGTGACAACCAGGATGAGATGGGCATCATGAGTTATTTCCCCAGCAACTTGGTAAAGGAGCAGCGTGTGTACCAGGAAGCCACCAAGGAAGTTCCCACCACGGGTATTGACTTCTTCTGTGAGTAAGAAATTAGTTAAAGCTTCAGTTAGAAAGGAAACACCGAAAAATAGAGAAAAAAAGCAAAAAAAAAAAAAAAAAAAAAAGAAAAAGAAAAAGAAAAGAAAAGAAATATCTTTCTCCCTTTTGCTGACACAATAACATTGGAGGGAGCAGAAAGCACAATTAGAAGGATGGGTAGAAGTATGAAGTGTTGAAAGATGGTAGACATCAATTCCACGTGCATCCCTAAATACAGGGGTCCCATCTAATGCAAGTCTGAGCAGCATCCATGTATCCACAAGAGAGGAACTTGAACTTCCCATTAAGAATCAAACTTTGACTATTGCACTTCTTCTTCTTATTATTAAATGCCAATTTGAGCATTTGTTAGGGACCACAGGATTGACTGTTACCTAAAAGAGACTAGAATAGTTATGGTGCCCACTTGAAGTTTTGTCTAGGGGCGGAGGAAGATAAACTGGGTGCACTTATTTGTAAAAGGTTAAATATTCAACTGTTCATAGGGATTACCTCTTACAGGCAGGATTGGAGATATGGGAAACCGAGGTACTTTTGTATTTTACTGTCGGTATTACCCCTACAAAATGGTAGCAGTTGGATTAATTTTACCTTTTTATACTTGCATTTTCAACATCTGATACATTTTAAGTTCTTATGCATGTATATTAAAACAAACACACATACCATGCACACATATTATGTGTGTGTGGTCGTGTGTGTGTGATTTCAGAAAGAAAGTGGTTGTGTTCTTAGCATGAGTAGTGACTCCTGAAAACTTTATTTATAAAAAAAAAATTGGCGTGACCGGTGCTGAAATTTCTGAGAGAGTCACTTGTGTTAGTCACAAATAGGCTCAGCTCAGGTAACCCTTTCTGCTTTGTGTGTGGGAATTTCTAGTTTGTCCTAGAAGGAAACATCGTGTCTGGTTTCACTCTGAAGTTCTTGGAGCCTTCTGCTCAAAATACCACGAAAGGCCCTTATTACTCCACCAGTGCATGCCTCTATGCAAGCACATCTCCCTGGGAAATGCTGGGAAATGGGATGTGTGGGGTCTTCTCTCCCATCTGCCTTCTCTCTCCCCATCTCCTTCTCCCAGCCATGTCTAGGTATGTTAGTTCTGTCTTTCAACAACACTGTTCTTGCTGCATTGAAAGCACTTTTAATGTGGGAGATGCACTTCAGGCTTCGCTTTCTGAGTAACATTTTATGGGATTGATTAAACTTTAGCACCATTAACTGTTGACTTTACAGGCCAGAAGAGAGACTCAGAGTGTTACACTCCAGATAATTTGTGCCTTAGGATTTTGAAAAATCAAATAGCGATAAGGGTTTAATGTGCTTGAGAAAGGAAGCTGGCATCTACTTTTGAGTCTTCCTGTATTTAAAGGATCTCAACATTTAAAATGAAATAACATCTTTTACACTAATGAAGTTAACTTCATTATAAAAGAAGGTGGACTTTTAAATTTCAGGGGTAAAAATGAAGATTTAGATTGGCTTCTTCATTGTTCTGAATTTAACTACTGACTTCCTCCCTTTTCGCTGGACATTTGCTCTTGATGAAGTCTTCTAGGTTGTGAGATGATGCACAGCTATTTTTTTTTTTTAATTAGAGAAACAACTTTTTGGATAAAATGTGGTAGAATTATTAAATGAAAACAATTTTTTTTTCCATCTGATTTGGGAGTTGGAAATAAAAATCACTGACTTTCTTTGCATACAAAAACATATTGCCAGTAAGGAGAGTAATCTTACCATTTTGTCAATAGCAACACATTGATGTGCTTCATAAAGAGCGGAAACATATCATGGGAAGGAAATAAATGGAACTGGAAAAAATAAATCACCATGAACTCATACAGCAGATTTTGCACTGTGTCCATGTAACTTACTTGGAAACTCTGTTTTGCAGATTTTGCTTCTCTCTGTGATTTGGAATTGGGACTGGTCCTGGTATGCTGTGGTGAAGGCTGGCAGCCTGGAGCCCGCCTCGGCTGCTGGCTTTGGAGGGCAGGTGGTTGTTGCTGATCTGCGGGGAAGTTGTGTGCAGAAGGCTGACCTGTTGGCTCACTTTCTTGGTGACATGGACTGGATCAGCCTCTTTGAATCTCAGGCCAGGCGTGTGTACAATTCCATGGTGGGGAACACCTGCTTCTTCTGCTGGCCACCTTCCCTCCTGGGATTAGATGTGGGGAGAAAAGCCAGGTGTCAGTTTGTCCTCATGTCCCCCAGTTGTGTCCGGCTGTCTTCCTGACTGACTACCCTGCTGGCCCAAGCAACTTCAGACTCAGCATCAGTCACAGGCTTACAGCCTTCCAAAACCTCTCCGTTATTTCCCCTCTGTGGTCCCCCATGAGTGACTTTTCTATGATCCTCTCACTTCCTTCTGGATCTTTCCTTCTTTGACTTTCCCCATGTCTATGTAATCCATAACCTTTATAATGAACCATTTATTCCATATCACTCATACCACTTCTGCTTCCTTGATCAAACCCTGACTGGTACATTACCTAAACTAAAAAGCTCTCTAAGCTGTGCTCAAAAATGTCGACTTCAAAACTGTTTACAATTTATAGTAAAATATGACTTTTGGGTTCAGTGACAATTCACTGAAATGCCTTTCACTGTTGGCCTTCAAATTTTTGCTGCTTTTAAATGGCTCATCTGATTTGGTTAGATCCACCCAGAATATCCCTTCTTATAATTAATTCAAAGTGAGCTGATTGGAGGTCTTAATGTCATCTACAAAATCCTTTCACTGTTTCCGCATAACATGGTATAATCATGGGAAGGACATTCCTTTGCCATATTCCCTTGATTAGAAGCAGGTCATGATTCTGTCTGCACTTAAGGTGAGCAGGATAAGACGTGACTTATGGCGGTCATCCTCAGGTGTGCTTGCCACATGCTCTCACTCTGATTCTTTATAAAGGACTACACTTATTTATCAATATCTTCTTTGACTTAATAATTTAGGAAAATATTCAAGATTTTCAAATTTTTAATTTTATTTTAAAAAAAGACAACATTTTTATTGCCTAATACTCAAAGAATGGGATCTAAATATTTAACTTAAAATCTTTTTTTTTTTTTTTAGCAATTTATGATCTTGGGAATATTCCACAGAAACTTATGGATAAGAAATTATTCTGTAAAGTTACTAAGTTCTGTATGTTTATCTATTATATCAGTTTTGTTATCTAGATTCCTCAAAACTCAGTATCATTATTTTTTCAACTTGATCTGTTAAAAAAAACAGTGCTCTGTTGAGTTCTCACACACATGCATACACACACAGATATATATATATATATATATATATATTTTAATTGGGTTTTAGGATTCTATTCATAAAAAGTATTTTGTTTGATATACAAGATATTATTTGGCACATAAGTATTTACTTTATACCTTTATTATATATTTGATCTTTTATTCCTATGAAATAACTTTTTGTCTTACAGAACGAATGTTGTTAATTTTAAATTCTGCTTTGTCTGAAAAGAATATTACCATCTCAATTAACTCACTTGCTAGCTCATGTCTTAAAAGGAAACTTCGCTTTTCCCACTTGTCTGTAAGAGAATATGGCATAAAAACCTGATGAATAATTTTAAAAAATACACACTGTATGATTAAACTTTGCAATAAGAGTAGAGCAATTGGAACTTTGTATATTAAATGACTTGCAAATTGCAATGTGCTGCACATTTCAGCTACATGCATCAGTAAAATAAATCAACTTCTGTCTCATCGCCATTGGGGGAATTTTTCATGTGTGATCGTTGTATTTTAAAATCTGCAATATACACATTTTCTCTGTAAATAAAGATGATAGAACTAACTTTTCTTTAGTAAAGTTTATGCCTGAGTTGGGAAGGGTCTATTTTTTTGTTTAAAGCACAGTTCCCAGAACAGAAGGAAACATTTACTAAGTGATATATACTGTTATTGTGATGATGTAACAAAAAACTCAGAACCCTCAAATTTGTTTCAATTGACTTTACATTATTAAATATTATTACTTTAATATAATTTTGTGTGTGTGTTTGGCAGTATGATCTTTCTAGGCCTGGATGGAGTAGTGAGATTGTTATTCAGCAGATAATTTCTTTTTTTTTTTTTTGTAAGTGCAGCCTTCATTTATTTGAGAGAAGTTTGGCTAAATCTGGTGAATAGAGGGAAATGAAAGGTGTGTGTTTGCGCACACACACACACACATTTATAAACACCCATATGCCGAAGCAAGTTGTAGATTTAATCATTGTATAATTTACTTTGTACCCACTTCTTAAACACGTGTAAGTTCTAATCTGAGCAAGTTGTTTTCAAATACATACTAGTGACCGGAAAAAATATGGCGGTATTGAGGCATGATGTAAAAGTGGGTGACCTACTAACACTTGTTTGTTTAGCAAGTACAAACTGTACATATCTTTAAGTGTATACACAAATGCACATATATATTTACTCACATGCAACCACATAAGGTGTACAAATTTATATACAATATAACATAAATGGTCTGTAATCAACAGATCACCATCAACCAGAGCATCATACAGCTTTCCCCAACACTACGCTCTTTGTATGAAACTTACTGTGATTTGCAGAAAGGGAGTGCATAGATTCAACTGTGACACGCCCTCTCCTGCTGTCCTTGTCTCTGGTTCTGTGTAATCAAGGACCCAGTGGCAGCATCCTTCATCCTTTCTTTCCCTTCCTTTACATTCTAGCCTCTTTTCCCTAGTCCTCGTATTCCTATCAAGCTATTATGGCTTCAGGTAAATGAAAAATTAGTTGCCTCTTCCCTAATGGCCATAGACCCCTGGTATAAATTCATACAGATGTAAATATATATGCAGATTTTTTCTGAAGCAAACCCCTCTCACTCCACTGCACTTGCAAATTTCCCCAAATACTGTTATGATAATACTAGGTGATTTATTTTACATAAGGATACATCTGAAGGGTGCAGCACATTGTGATTTGCAAACCATTTAACTTGCTAAGATCAGATTGTTCTGCTTTATCTGCAAAGTTCACCCACAAGGAATTTAATATAAAGGCTTTTATTCTTGTTATTTCATGTATTGTACTTTCCTGAGATCTGATGGATGAGTTTCAAATGGATGTGTGGGGGAGGAGAGAAGGAAATTAGCCACTGCATCTTCTGTGGAAAAGCTACCCCCAACCCTTCATTTCCCAAGACTGTGGAGAGTATTCAAGGACTTCTGGGAGGATGACAGTGCAGTCTCATAGGAGGCACCATTACTCAGATGGAAGGTGAACGGACACAGGCCCAGGTAACTGTGAATCAGAACATGGTCCCTCTAGCTCTTATGCATTACCTTGAAACTCGAAGGGGTAGTAAGAACTGAGCACCCATACCCTGGCTAAGATTAAGGGAGACATTCAGATTGTTCTTGTCTCCTCTCCTGCAGATGTTCACCGAGTACTGGTATTGTACCAGGGAGTCATGGGACCAAAGCTGGAGTCCTAGCTTTGTCACTGACTTGATTTGGAAACAATGGTTTTAACTCTTTGGAGTCCCCATGTGTACTATGAGC
The DNA here is from genome assembly GCA_963574415.1 of Tarsius wallacei. Lineage (NCBI taxonomy): Eukaryota > Metazoa > Chordata > Mammalia > Primates > Tarsiidae > Tarsius > Tarsius wallacei. The sequence continues at coordinate 6,384 of CAUYQG010121644.1, read as the reverse complement.
AGCAGAATGAATGTGACTCCTAAGGTCCTTGGACCTCTCAAGTTTTAGATATCAGCACCCTTTCCTTTCCGTCCCTCTTCCTTTCCCCTTTATAATAGACTTTTATTATTATTTTTAAATATATGCATTATTTATTTTGGTGTATGGCTTATTTTCTTTCCATTTATATGTTTCATTAAATATTTATTGAGCTTCTACCATGTGTCAAGCACTAGATGTAATGACTGAACAAGACAGTAAGAGAAACATCCTTTCAGAGAATAAAGGGTAGGGACATTGAAATATTCTATGTCGTGTAATTTGCTGGGACTGAGGAAGTACAGGGTGTCATGGGGTCAAACAGGGAAAGGGAGGAGCATCTGCCTCTTGTAGATGAGAAAAGAGACTCTGAAGATGTGGCATTAAAGCAGAAGCTTGAAGGTTAGAGTGAAGAAACAAAATAGGTGGGAGATATTAGGCGATCGACAGACAAGGCTTGGTGGTTTATAAGACATACATGAGGTGGTGAGGAAGAAGGAAGAGGAAGATAATGCTGATTTATGGATAGCTGACTTATGGATAGTCTGGGAAAACAAAAAGGGGAGAAGAAAAGGCAGGGAGTGGGCAAAGGTGTTTTGCAGAGGCTGATTCAATGAGAAAGCCACTGGCAATAATACCAGTATTTTAAATTTGAGTGATGTTTTTCAGAGAAAAGCACTTCTTTTTAAGCCTCATGACAAACAGGTAGGTAGACATTATTATTCCTTATATTCAGATGTTAAAAAAAATTTTATAACTTGAAGACAGGCAAAAAGATGATGACATGTCCTTTCAATGTCTTACAGGGTTATCTAATTTTCTTAGGGGAGGCCTCTTTGACTTACTATTTACAACTGATTGGGATAGTTTTACAACTCTGGGAAGATAGATGTCAACTTGTATAAAACTAATCAAGATGTAAATTATGCTTAGCTGGTAGAACAAGAATTTTGTCTGGTAGGTACACACATAATTTCTGTCTGGTAAAAAAGTTAACCTCAAAGGTTTTATTTTTCTGTAAGACACTAACCAGTTGTATATCTTATTCCATTTTGGTATCTAATTTAGCACTTTCATTCCAGCAACTTTCTTTCTGTCTCTTCTATAACTTCTCTCTCTCTCTTTTTTTTTTTGAGAAAGCAGAATTTATTGAGAGGACAGGAAAGCTCCCATAGTGGGAGGGGACCCGAGAGGGTTGTCCTTCTATAATCTCTTGAAATAGTTTTACCATCTTGTCGGTTTCCTCATTAATGAGCTAAATAAATCCTTGACATGTGTTCATTCCATATTTGTATGATACTCATGTTTTTAGCTATTTGAAAATGACATTTTGAAAGAGGTAAAGCAAAAGAAGGTCTCAAGATATAAGTGATTTGCCCAAAGCCATGCTGTTATAGAGTGAATAGTTCATAGTTGCTGCTATGTTCTTGTTTTAATAAGAATAGGTATGCATCTAGAAAAGCAACATGCAGAATAGCTAACTTCAATTCATTCACCAACCTTTTTGAGTTTTCTGTGACTGTACCCTTCCATTAGTTTTTTAGTCATTGCAGATATCATGATTTTAGATAGAAATACAGCAAAACTAATTACTAGTTTTAATTTCTCTGGAAACAGGCAATTTGGGGATAAGAAAATAATCCTGAATATGTTGGTGGACTATTATCCTTAGTCTCATTGGCAGAAATATAGTACAGGTTATCAGCTCAAATTTTTTGCCCCATTTGAAATGCCCTGTGATGGCTAAATTTTATGTCTACTTGACTGGGCCATGGGGTGCCCAGATATTTGGTCAAACATTATTTTGAGTGTTTCCATGAGGCTATTTGTTTGGGTGAGATTAACATTTAAATTGGTAGATGAGTAGAGCAGATTGCCCTCCCAATGTGGGTGGGCCTCATCTAATCAGCCGAAGGTCTGCATAAAAACGGGTGAACCTCCCAGGAGTAGAAGAGAATTCTTCTTGCCTGACTTCCTTTGAAGTGGGACATTGGCATTTTCCTGCCTTTGGACTTGAATTGAAACATAAGCTCTTCCTGGGTCTCAAGCCTGCAGCAGGTCTTTGGACTGGACCCACACCAACAGCCCTCCTGGTCTCCCAGCTTGCTGATTCACCCTAGAGATCTTGGGATTTGTCAGCCTCCATAATTGCATGGGCCAATTACTTACAGTAAATCTCTCTGTATATATACGTCCTAGTGAGTCTGCTTATCTGGAGAACTTTGACTAATACATCTTACTTCAACATTTCCAAATGTGATCATTTTAGCCTCACATGTTTGGAATGATTCAGTTGTTAGTTGGTTTTACCTGATATAGAACCACGATCTTTTTCCCTATAGTTTTCACTCACTGGTTCTAGGTCTACCTTCTATAATGATCTCATTTCCAGTGTTTGAATGTGGTTCTTACATGCACCAAGTCTTCTCCTTGTAGGCAAAACATTCCCAGGTTCTTAGTAGGATTTTGACTTACATCCTAGATGCTACTTCTAGCTGTCAGTACTTTATTTAACATGTGACACCCAGAAATAAGAATCATATGAGGACTGACAATAATGTTTGTGAGCTCATCCTAGAAAAAGTGCTATATATACCATTGCTGAATATCACTACAGTCACCTTAGAAGTGCTCTCTTGGGGCAGCTATGCACTGATGCCTGCACCTAGTCCACCTATCAAAGCAATTTTGGAACTCTTTTTCTGGAATGACCATCAGAGCTGTCATCATGTTATCCTTGAGGTCCTGAATGTCATAAAAACAAACAACAAACTTCCTTTCAATATTTCCTCTATCTTCAGGTAAATAAAAAAGTCATTGGGGGCCAGATCAGGCGAGTAGGGAGGGTATTTCAATACAGTTATTTGTTTACTGGCTAAAAACTTCCTCACACAGAGTGCAGTGTTGTGTGAGCTGGTGCATTGTCATGATGCAAGAGCTCCTTTGGGACCATTTTTGCACACACCTTTCTCATGTCAAGATTTTTAGTTAGGCTTTTCCTTACTGTTTCTCTGTCAATGTTTATTTGGTCTGCTATGCTTCTCATAGTCAGTCGACAATTTTGATGCACAATCTGATGAATTTTTGCAAAGTTTTCATTAGTTCTGCTTGTTACTGGTTGTCCTGATCTCTCCTCATCAGTAATGCTTTCTCCCTTTTCACAAAAACATTTAATCCATTTGTACACTGCTGTTTTCTTCATGGCATTATCTTTATCAACTTGGACTAACATGTCCCTAATTTCACTTCCACTCTTGCCAAGTTTAACAAGAAATTTAATGCTTGTTGCACTAATTCAAATCCGACATTCTCACAAGGACACACTAAGACATGTAACCACAATAATGAGCGTCACTCAGCAAGACACTGCCACACATCAACACAAACGCAGCTGTGAGACACTGATACATCGAGGTTATGAATCCTTACCAAGTTGTTTGTACAGTGCTGCCAATGTAAGCACACGGGGGCAAGTTTGTGAACTTGTCAGACCTTGTATTTAGGAAGTTGTCTTCCTACACTCTAATAATAAAATCATGAATAAAAATAATAACGGGCAACATTTACTACTGTATGTCGGGTCCCATCTGTCCACTCATTTGCTCTTTACAATCAACTGAGAGGATTATAATTTATTTTCCACAGACAAGAAAATTTAGGTCAGGGGTTTACATTACATATCTATCAGAGTGCAAGAACTAAAATTTAAAATCTGGTCTAACATTAAAATCCATTCTCTTAAGAGAATGGGTTATCTACTAGTATCTTCTTGTCTGAATACCACATTGTGAGCACAACTTAAGACAGAATTGAACTACAGGTTTAAAACATCAGATTGAACATTATTTTCTTTCTTATAGATTTTATTAAAATAAGAGAATTGGAAAGGCATAAATTCTACAATAATGAAATGAACAAAGAGTGAACTGGAGTAGAATAGGAAACAATAATAAGCACCTCTGTTCTATTTGATATTGTAATCATGTGCTTTATTCCTTTGATAAAAATATGAAAAAGATAATATAAGCTAGAGTGCATCAGCACACTCACAGCTACCACAGCCTTGACCCGTTGGGCTCAGATGATCTTTCTGACTCATTCTCCTGAATACCTGAAACTACAGACATGTGCCACCATGCCCGGCTAGTTTTTTGATTTACTGTAGAGACAAGGTCTCACCAAGTGACCCAGGCAGGTCTTGAACCACTGGGCTTAGGCAGTTCTCTTGCCTCTGTCTCCCAAGGTGCAGAGATTTCAGGCGTGAGCCTCCACATTCAGCTAATATAATTTTTTTATTGTTTAGTTATTTATTTATCTATTTATTTTAAAGATGTGGGGTATAATTTAGGTTAGGTATACAAATGTTCATTATGCAGGTACCCTTGTTGATGAGGTATGCCCCTCCCTCCCTTGGCAGTTTCCCTCTACTGCCAATCCCACCCTACTCCCCTGGCAGTTTCTTGCTACTGCCAATCCCTTTTTTATTGTATTATGATAATTGTTCAAGGTCTGCTTATGAGTGAGAACATATGGTACTCTGTTCTTTGTTTCTGTGGTAGATCACTGAGTATGATTGACTCTAGATCCATCCAAGTTGCTGCACAGTCCACATGTTTGTCCTTCTTTATGACTGCGTTATACTCCATTGTGTCTAAGTACCACATTTTTTTAATCCATTACAACTTCAATGGGCAGTATGGTTGGTTCCATGTTTTTGTTATCGTGAATAGTGCTGCAACAAACTTGTGTGTACAGGTATCTTTTTTGTAGAATGACTTGAATTCCTCGTCAAATTTCTAGTTCTTTCAGAAATTGCCATACTGTCTTCCAAAGAGGTTGCACTAGTTTGCATTCCTACTAGCAATGTAGAAGCAATTCTTTTTCTCTGCATCTTTGCCAGCATCTGTTTTTGTTTGTTTTGTTAATGATGGCCATTCTTACTGGGGTGAGGTGGTATCTCAATGTGGTTTGATTTGCATTTCTCTGATGATGAGTGAGGCTGAGCACTTTTTCATGTGTCTGTTGGCTACCAGTATATCTTCTTCTGAGAAGTGTCTATTCATGTCTTTTGCCCACTTTTTAATGGGGCTGTTTGTTTTTTTCCTTTCAGCACGTTTGAGTTCCTTGTAGATCCTGGATGTTAAACCTTTGTCAGGTATACAGTGGGCAAATATATTTTCCCATTCTGTGGCCTGTCTTCCAGCTCCCTTGATGGTTTCTTTTGCTTTGCAGAAGCTTTTCAGTTTAATGAGGTCCTATTTGTCTATCTCATTTCTTATGGCATGGACACCTGGGTTTTGATCAGGAATTGGTTGCCTACTCTGATTTCTGTAAGGGTGTCTCCTGCATTTTCTAAGATTCTTATAGTTTGAGGTTTTATGTTTAGGTCTTTGATGCATTTAGAGTTGATTTTTGCGTATGATGATAGGTAGGGGTCATGTTTCAATCTTTTGCATGTGGTCAGTCAGTTTTCCCAGCACCATTTACTGAATAGATTCTCCTCTCCCCAGTGGTTGTTGTTGGAGGCTTTGTCAAAGATGAGTTGGATGAGAAATTGTGGTTTTGCTTCCAGAATCTCTGTCCTGTTCCCTTTGTCAATATTCCCATTCATGTACCAATACCAGGCTGTTTTGATTACTGTAGCCTTATAGTCAAGTTTGAAGTCTGGAAGTGTGATACTTTCTTCTTTGTTTCTTTTGCTAAGGATTGTTTTGGCTATTCATGGTCGTTTATGTTTCCATATGAATTTCTGTATTGTCATTTCCAGGTCTGAGAAGAATGATGTTGGTAATTTGATGGGTATTGCATTGAATCTGTAGATTGTCTTTGGTAGGATGGACAACTTAACAATGTTGATTCTTCCTATTCATGAGCATGGAATATTTTTCCATTTGTTTGTGTCTTCTTGAATTTCTTTGAGCAGTGTTTGTAGTTCTCATTGTAAAGACCTTTCACTTCTCTGGTTAGGAAGATGCAAAGGTATTTCATTTTTTTTGTGGCTATTGAGAATAGGATTGTGCTTTTTACTTGGTTTTCTGCCTGCTTGCTGTTGGTGTATAAGAATGCAACTGTCTCTTGCACATTTATTTTGTACCTTGAGACTTTGCCAAAGTCCTTTATCAGTGCAAGCAGGTTCTTGACAGATTCTCTTGGATTTTTGAGGTATAGGATCATATTGTCAGCAAAAATGGATAACTTAACTTCCTCTTTTCCTGTTTGGATACCCCTGATTTCCTTCTCTTGTCTAATTGCTCTAGCTAGAACTTCCAACACAATGTTCAACAAGAGGGTTGAGAGTGGGCAGCCTTGTCTTGCTCCAGTTTTCAGGGGAGATGTTTACAGTTTCTGTTCATTCAGCAATATACT
>CAUYQG010121642.1:0-16507 GCA_963574415.1 Tarsius wallacei | reverse complement strand
GAAAAAAACAAACAACCCCATTATAAAATGGGCAAAAGATATGAACAGACACTTCTCAAAGGAAGACATCCGAGCAGCCAACAGACACATGAAGAAATGTTCAACCTCACTAATCATCAGAGAGATGCAAATCAAAACCACACTGAGATATCACTTAACTCCAGTCAGAATGGCAATTATCAATAACTCAAAAAATAACAGTTGCTGGAGAGGGTGTGGCGAAAAGGGAACACTTCTACACTGTTGGTGGAGTGTAAACTAGTGCAACCTCTGTGGAAAGCAGTGTGGTAATACCTAAAAGCTCTAAATATCAACCTCCCACATGACCCCACAATCCCCCTACTGGGAATATACTCTGAAGAACTCAAATCACTCTATGAAAAAGATTCCTGCACACGTATGTTTATCGCAGCATTGTTCACAATAGCAAGAACCTGGAAGCAACCATGCTGTCCATCAAAAGAGGACTGGATTAAAAAATGTGGTACATATACACGATGGAATACTATGCAGCCATAAAAAAGAACAAAATCATGAATTTCACAGCAACTTGGATGGAACTAGAATCTATAATACTGAGTGACCTCTTGCAGAAACAAACATCTGAGTATCACATGTTCTCACTCATATAGTGAACTTTGAACATCCAATATAATACTATAAGAAAATGACTGACAGAGATGGGAAACTATGGGGGGGGAAGGGAGAGGGGATTAATGGTAGTCAATATCTGTCTGGGAACGGGAAGACACCTCTTGTCAACAAGGCTATCTGAACGAAGCATATTTGTATACCTAATCCTTGACTGTACCCCACAATATCATAATAAAAAATACTGATTATAAAAAAACAAAACAAAAAAACACTTTATTTACAAAAGCAGGGGATGAGCCAGGGTTGGCCCGTGGGTCATAGGTTCAACACACCCATCTTACAGATGGTGAAGCGAAGCACTAGACAGATGAATGAACTTGACCAATGCCACAGAGCCACTAGAACTAGACCCGAACTCAAGACACCAGATCCTCAATCTTCAATTCTCTTTTTACTATTCACCCAGCTCCTTCCTCTCAGCAATGCTAGGTTCTGGAAAGGACTATGAATCTTATTGACTCAAGAGATCTCCAAAGTTCAGTAGAACTTGCTGGGATGTTTGTGTTTTCAGTGAGGTAGAGAAAACAAAAACAGATGAAGGACTTTAGTATTTTTTTTAAGGTGTGTTCACTCAAAGAAACCTTAAATCCCACTAGGCAATTACTGGCACTTCACACTCATGAGGTTGGCCCAGGCAATAAAACCAGAGACAAATCACCCCTGTTTAATTATAATTAATCTTTCTACCATCACTTGCTAAACAGCCCAATCCATCTCACTACTGAAGTCAGCTGCTGGGTGTGGTTGTGAGAAATCCCACCGGCACAGACCTGCTTCTCTGGATGGTAGGTCCAATATGCTGGGCTCCTGAGATGGGAATGGTGATAGGCAAAACCTCGGCTCTAAGGACCACAGTAACACTGGGTTCCCCATAATTTCTGCCATGCTCAGTAGTAAGAGCCTCTTATCATTGTCATTTTCAATTTACAGGTGCCATGCCCTCCAAATAAGAAGAAAGCAAACTTCTTAAAAGGAAAAAACTTGGGGACCCGTGATAAATAGGTAAAGCATGAACAGGCCAATACTGTGAAGCTTAACTGTCCTTCCTCTCGGATGTGATAATTTCCTGTATTCAGACCACCCTGTCAGCATGTCAGATTTAAAATATTACACGTGAAATAATGAAAAATTGCCAACATCTCAGCACCACCTTTTGATGAATGGGTAGGTCCTCAGAGATTGATCAGTTTGTTTGATTTTGTTACCAGGAGTGACTGATGGCTATTTTAAAAAATACTTAGCTTAGCACTACCCTACATGAGATAATTTTCATATGCCTTGTATAGCTGCATCCAGAATAATTGGACTTTATTGCCTTCCTTCCATGCATGAACTGAAGTTCCCTGGAGAAGCAAAACAGCTTCGGCCTTTGTTGCTTTAATATTTCCATGAAGATCAGCTGCCACGTTCATAGAGAGGCTTCCACCAGATGGCCAGCCCGCCTTTTAGTGACATTCCCCATTTCCCGTTGATTACTCACCAATGGAAAGTAATGTGATGCGAATCCCCCACTTGGGGTAATATGTGGTTACAGCCTTGCTGTACCTGCACTAAAGATAAATCGTGCAATAATTTCTTAACTCTCCGGGGAGAAAACTGGAGAAACAACAGGTCACTGGTGTTTGGCAGGAAAAAGGAGTCGTCACTGGTAAGGCATTCCCTAGGACATTTCAGTCTAATTTCCTAATTTCTTTTTCTTATTGCTTATCTTCTGTTACTCAGAAAATAGCTTATTTTGGCTGCTTTAAAATATTTAAGATCTGGTTTTAGGAAGAATCCTTGTATGGTCATATCCCCTAGATAAGTCTTTCCAAAATATTATTTTTTTAAGTCCAATTTTATCTTCTGAATGGACTCAAACACAATTAACTCTTGTTCAAAGTCACTGTAGAATTTTAACTTTTAAAAAATATCGGCCGGGCAAGGTAACTCAAGCCTATAATCCCAGCACTTTGGGAGGCTGTGGCGAGAGGATTGCCTGAACCTGGGGTTCAAGACCAGCCTAGGCAGCTTGGCAAGACCTCGTCTCAACAATAAATAAAAAATTAGCCGGACGTGGTAGCGCGCGCCTGTAGTTCCAGCTACTTGGAAGGCTGAGGCAGAAGGATTGCCTGAGCCCAGTAGGTCGAGACTGAGGAGGCAGTGAGCGTGCCACTGCTCTCCAGCCTGGGCAACAATGAGACTTCGACTCAAAAACCAAAAAACAAAAAAACCCCAAATATTACTTATTACTTTTCAACGTTTGGCACAACATTGTCAGTACTCCAAGATCTTCCTTGCTTTTCAATTTCTATTTGATCTCAGCTTTGGAGGTCAACTTTTTAAAAGGTAGTCATTCTCTTTAATTATTGTTAAAGATGAGTAGGTAAGAATGACACTGTTTATAAAGTATGAATAGTTACAACCAGCATTTAGTCAACACTTAACATAGGCTAGGCCATGTAGTAAGAGTTTTCTATGCTTTAAGTCATTTATTGGTCACTGCGGTCCTGAGGACCAGTACTATTATTATCTCCCCTTGCAGTAGAGAAAGTGAGGCTATTCAGGCCCCATGGCCTAAACAGGATTTGAACCCACAAATCTGACTCCAAGCTTTTAATCTCTTGCATTGAGGAAGCCAAATGTTAAGAACTTCTTTCTGGGTGGGGGCATGGTGGCTCATGACTGTAATCCCAGCACTTTGGGAAGCTGAGGTGGGAGGACTGCTTGAGCCCAGGAGTTCAAGACCAGTCTTGACAACATAGTGAGACCTCGTCTCTACAAAAATTCAAAAAAAAAAAAATAGCTGGGCGTGGTGGCGCATGCTTGTAGTGTCTTCTGCTCGGGAGGCTGAGGTGGGAGGACTGCCTGAGCCCAGGAGATTGAGGCTACAGCGAGCCATAATCATGCCACTGCCCTCCAGTCAGGATGACAGAGGGGACCCAGACTCAAAAAGAAAACAAAAGAACTTCTTTCTGGAAGGTACCAACCTTTCTCTTTTCAGAAAGAAGGTAACCCAGTTAATTCTCAGTTTCTGCTCTTCCCTCAGGACTGCAGGGTCTCTCTGCCCACCCATCCTCGCAGAAGGGCAAAGTTAAGGAATGGGCAAGGGCCCCTTTCTCAGTCAGCAGATCCTGAGGAATGTGGGTCCCTTGAGCCTTCCATCCATGCAGGGGCATCTGTCCCTGTCCTGGAGACGGTGATGCACCCTGGGCCTCAAGCTTGCTACTGGAAAATTGTTGCTCAGTGAAAGAATCTGCATGTTGGAGGCAGCAGAAGGTTCTGGAAATGGTGGAAAATTCTGGAAACAGCTTCCTCTCTCCCATGTCTACCACAAGCAGAGTCTGCTGTAGAGTGAGCTGCAACCTTGCCTGGCCCTGTACCAAGCCCAAGGAGAACACACGCCAGGCTGCAGCTGACAGCATTCAGCAACAGAACTCAAACCAAGGAGGTCACCTGCCCGAGAGTTTACCCTGTTAGGAACTCAAGCCTTTTATAAACTCATTTGTATTCATCCAGACGGCTGTTTTGGCTAGAAAGAAATGCTTTCTCCTCACTAGAATTACAAATAATTTGAGCAGAAAGCTACAGGCAAGACATATTAATCATATTTGAAAGGATGTATCTTTCCATACAAAGGGTTTTCTGAATCTAAAAACCTTTTCCTGATCTACACTTATATTGAACGGTGGTTTCTCACACATGGAGGGTACATAGCTTGCTTTGTTTCTTCCTATCAGACCCACCTCCCCTGCAGGTGAAACAGTCAAGTCCTTATCTCAGATACAGGCCTTTGGATCACTGTCTTTCTAAGTAGGTCCAAGGAATAAACTCTACGGAAATCTCCTGTAATAATTTTCCTTAACACTTATTTGTATTTGTTAGTCTAAAAAACAACTATCTTCTGACATATGAAATATGAGATATGGACATTTCCTCATAATCTTTTCCTGATTCCTTATTTATATTTATTTTTTAGCACCTCCCCCCCAAAAACTCCAAAAAGCAGCATTAGCCAACATATAAAATAAATGTAGTAAAAGCAACTGTTTTAATGCAATACAGCAAGCTGCTGTGTGGTTTTTATATGATGCTAATGTCAGAGCTAGCTTTCCTGCTTACAATCTCTGTTCCTTCTCACAGACCCCAAATAACAGACACCTGAGTGGGCACCTTCTGGGGAGGTGGGTTTTGATAGGACGATTAAAAAGGTTAGCAATTCCATTATGAGTTTATGCTTTACCCTGCATTTCAGTTAAAGATTAAGTCTTTGCATCAGATTTTAGCTCAGAGGCAGGTTCGGGAGGGATGTGGGATATTTTCTTTACTCTAAAAGAAAACAAACCCTCGTAGATAGAGTTGGTTTATTTTTAACAGGGGCAGAAGCACTGTGGGAAGTTGGTTCCTAGATTCCATGTCAGTCACAGACTGTGCTCTGCAAATGAAGAAGCAGCCTGGGTTTTCCCTAATGAAGAGAGTGTGTCAGGATGGGGGACTCCGAGGGGCAGTTTCCCCTGCACGGTGATCCCGGCCATACTCTGCCTTCTTTCCAGCCTTACCTCTATGCAGCAGTTTCCTTAGACAAGTTCACATGTCCCTCCACAGGCAGTTCAACCAACACTGAGCACCTGCTATGTGCAGGGATGACCAATAAACGTAAAGGTGGTCCCTGTCTTTACAGAGGTAGTCTGGTAAAAGAGACAGATGCAGAAACAAATAAATATAACCAAGGGCAGGCCACGTGATCATAAACACAATGTGAAATCCCAGCGATAACAGATACAAGCATGTGTCAAGGCGATTGTGGAGGAAATAATCAAACCCCACAGAGGCAGAAGGGCAGAGAGGACCTTGAGGAATAAACAGGTAGACAAGAGCAATATTTCCAACCATAGAGGAGGTTACGTTTCAAATGCACCTAGGAGTTTGGGAGGGAGACAGGAGACCAGGAACAAATGCTCAAACAGCCCAAATAAAAGAAATAAGGGGTACAGCTATATAAACGAACGTGGAAAGATCTCCATGACAGCCTGTTGATTGAAAAAACAAGATGGGAAACAGATTGTGTTAAAAGCAAGTTTGGGGCTGGGTGCAGTGGTTCACATCTGTAATCCCAGCCGATTTGGGAGGATTGCTTGAGCCCAGGAGTTTGAGACCAGCCTGGGTAACAGTGAGACCCTGTCTCTACAAAAAATAAAAGAATTAGCGGGGCACGGAGATGTGTGCCTGTAGTTCCAGCTACTGGGGAGGCTGAGGCAGAAGGATCACCTGAGGCCAAGGCTCTCCAAGAGGTTGAGGCTGTGGTGAGTCGTGATTGTGCCACTGTACTCCAGCCTGCGCTGGCAGAAAGGGACCCTGACTCAAAAAATAAAAATAAATAAAAATAAAAGCAAGTTTGGGAAACAAATTATGTTAAGTAAAACATAATAAACAATGTTATAGAAATTTTGGGGGGAAACACACACAAACATACATACGTACACACATATAATCTGCCAGTGTATTTTTAAAAGGTCTCTATATATTTTCAAACCAATAATAGTCTTTAGAGCGGAACAGGAGGGAATTGGGATTGGGGGTGGGGGTCAGAATGAACTTTAGTCTTTCTCTGTCATATTTATTTTTTTAATTAAGGAGAATATATCCTGCATTGCCTATATAATTAAAATATATTTTAAAATCCAATTAATTGTCTATTTACTTTTCATTACAACATGTGGCACTTAAGGATATTACGCTATGTCCATATACGACTAGGTTTGGTATTTCAAAGTCAAATGGACTCTGGAGAAACAGAATTACTGATCCATAAAACCTAGAGTTCACTTAGTTTAATTCCCTTATTTTACAAATGAGGAAATGTGGCTTTCTCATGGTCTTTCGTTGATAGGCACAGGAAGAAGTGTGTAAAATAATTCATGGAAAAGTCATCGTGGCTTTTAAGTTTCCCAGATGACAATGAAAAACAATATTAAAACACTTTTGTTTAAACAAGATTCATTTGACAAATTGCAGAACACATCTTCTCCAAAGAAGATATGCTATCTCACATACTAGGAAGAGCACTGGGTTGGGAGTAAGATTTAAATTCCACTTAGGCAGGGCAGGGTGGCTCATACCTATAATCCCAGCACGTTGGGAGGCCAAGGTAGGAAGATCACGAGACCAGCCTGGGCAACATAGCGAGTTAAATAATTAATAAATAAACAATAAATAAATTCCACCTGGAAGCCACCACTTGACTTTGGCATAAACCAATCTCTGTGCACCTCAGTGTCATCGTAGCACTGTGGATTTTCCAAGCCCTCAGGAAATATGATTACTTCGAGGAGGTTAGAATGTCAGCTTTAAAAATGTGCTTCAAACATATTTCAAAAGTGAGTTTCTAATTTCAGTCTCACAATAACTCTAATTAGAAACCTAGTTTGAGGCTGGGCATGGTGGCTCACACCTGTAATCCCAGCATTTAGGGAGGCTGAAGCAGGAGGACTGCTTGAGTCCAGGAGTTTGAGACCCACCTGGGCAACATAGAGAAATCTTGTCTCTAGCAAAAAAATCAAAAAAGTTAGCTAGGTGTGGTGGTGTGGGAAGAGAGGGAAGGATCACTTGAGCCCAGGAGGTCGAGGCTGTGGTGAGCTGTGATTATGCCCCTGCACGCACACACACACACACACACACACACACACACACACACACACACACACAAACCTAGTTTTAAGCCAGGCACAGTGGCTCACACTTGAAATCCCAGCACTTTGAGAGGCTGAGGTGGGAGGATCATGCGAGACTAGGAGTTTGAGACCAGCCTGGGCAATACGGCAAGACCCTGTCACTAAAAAGGAAGAGAGAGAAACCTAGTTTGGTGCAGTTGAATAACAAAAAGATAGCAGAGCTTCTTTGGAGAATGTGAGGAGAAGGGAAAATTGTGACTAAAAAAAAATTTAAGTTCTGATCAGAAATATATTTGTCTAGAAATAAAAAGGGTCCCCCCCTTCAAACATCCACAACTGGTTTTCTGGCCATATTAAGTTACTATGCTACCAAATGACTCAACTTGCAACATCTGCATTGGTGATTGACATCCTGTGTGAGAGGCCATCTAACTCTTTGAGTCACGACACCCCTGTTTGATGAAGGTTTATTTTACTGGCACCAAGAGATTCCCGTGTTTAACATCTGCGGGGCTGCCCCCTGAAATTCCTGGCCATAAAATGAGTAAATTCAGCGTGGTCTGAAATTCTAGAGTGTAGCAATAAGCTACACAGAAAACATATCCTGGGGGCTGAAATGGAGCAGCACTGGCTGGGGGAGAATGGCACATCTGGCTGCACCTTTCCTCAGCAAGTGTGCAGCGAGGCACTGGGGGCATCAGGGTCCAGCTGGACAGGGTGGTCTACACGGCAGGGTCTGCTCTATGGCCATGTGGTTGGGAGGGAGCTCCCCGCAGGACACCCTTGCACGACTGGCCATTAACCCATTCACCCCCATCACTTGAGGCCCTCTGTAGGGCAAATACTCCACGTGCTTGGAGATGCTCCTGGCATACAATTGTGGACTCAACCTCCGTGTCCAGCACCAAGAGTTAAAGTCAGGACCACCCGTTCTCGGGATGAGCCATGAAGGGATTGGGAGTAGTGGGAAACTGTAAGGAGAGGGGGGTGGGATCGGTAGTTGAGGGAAACAGTTAGGGGAGGGAGGGGCATACCCCATCAACAAGGGTACCTACATAGTCAACGTTTGTATGCCTAATCCTGAATTGTACCTCACATCTTTATAATAAAAACAAATAAATAAATAAATAAAAATAAACACACACACACACACACACACACACAAGTGATGGTTATATGCAGACATTGTATCACATGGGAAAATACCGATGACGAGACTGAGCAATAGAACACAAGCAAACAGGAGACAGGGAGGCAACGACACCACGGTGACAAGTTGGTAAGACTCGACCCGCACATGCAGCCGAGGGCTGGACACAGAAGCACAGCAGTAGTTCAGTTCACTTGGTTGAAGTGGTTTTACTAAAAAATGTTGGCCAGGCATGATGGCTCATGTCTGTAATCCCAGCACTCTGGGAGACCAAGGTGAGGGGATTGTCTGAGCCCAGGAGTTCAGGATCAGCCTGGGCAACTTGGTGAGACCTCATCTCTACAATAAGTCAAAAAAACCCTCATCAACAGGTGTGGTGGTGCACACCTGTAGTTCCAGCTACTTGGAAGGCTGAAGCGGAAGGCTCACCTGAGCCCAGCAGGTCGAAGCTGCGGTGGCCATGAGCGAGCCACTGCACTCCAGCCTGGGCAACATTTGAGTCGGAGTGAGACTCCGACTCAAAAAAAAAAAGTCAAGCTATTAATGGAAATTGATAATTTCAAAGACATAATCCCTGTTTTTAGAGGGGGTCCCCGGGGAAGTGTGGGGGTGGCATCTGCGTACAACACAAAGTTGACAGGGAAAAGGGATGATAAATGCCTACGACAACCCCCTGTGGGAGCAAGAGCAAGGTTGCGCACTTCAAAGCTCTTTGGCAAGTACGGGATGATAAAAACAGATGGCTTCAGGACCACTCCCCATGTCTGGTCTTCAGCGTGGCTGACGCCCTGAGATCCTTCAAGTCGCTCTTCCCTGTCAACACGCACAGGGCCTTAGGTTAAAAGACCTCAGAGAGAGGCTGGGGTGGTAATCACCGTGGCACTATTCCATGAAGACGACACACAGACTCCTTGACAAAGTGCAGGCCTGGCCTTACACGTCCGACATTCGACACTGGGAACAAGCAGGCTCTAAATTATTTGACATCACCAGCCTGGGTGTCCCATTTTCACGATGCCACCAGCTCTGGGTTTGTTCCTGCTCTTGCTCTCCTGGGACAGGTATGAGTCTCAGGCTGTGTACAGATACCGTGTCCTCAACCATTCTCAACAAGCTGGGTGCATCCTTCCCGGCCATGCCGAGAGGAAATGACCTCACTCCCTCCCTGACGATGGCATTATTTGACCGCCGCAAGCCAGGAAGTGCAGAGGCAAGTCGTTGATCTTATTGTATAACCATGGCCACAGAAATGTGATTTATGTGGTCTGGAAGAGAGGGGTGGAAACTATAGACATTGTCCAAAAATGGGACAACAGTTAAATGACAGTGCATTGATTCCATGGAAAATCACTTATCTCTTTTAAAAAATGACTTTGCAAAGACCACGTAGTACTGGGAAAAAGCAGATGAGACAAAATTAAGTGGGAAAAAGTACTGCACAAAATGGTATATGAATTATAATTATACATCTACAAATACATTTAAAGGAGTACATACCTCTATTGTGCTTATACATGCACATCTAAATTATCTATGTATAATCCCAAGTTTTATTCTAGAAAGAAAATAAATACGTGCACTGACAGACAATCAGGGAATCCACAGAGGGTCCTTCTGAGCAGATGGCTTAGTTGATTTTCAGGAGTGACAGGATCATGGGGTATTTTTTCTCTGTCACCAAAAATTTCTATAACATTACACTAAAATGTAATTGAAAAGTTGTTATATGAAAGAACATGAGTATTGCCTTTTTATCTACCCAAAGGAACAGAGGTCATTATATAAAAAAGACACCTGCACCCCCATGTTCACTGCAGCATGATTCACAATTGCAAAGAATGTGGAATCAACTTAAATGCCCATCCGCCGATCAGTGGATAATGATAATGTGGTATCTATACACTATGAAATACAATTCGTCCACCAAAAAAGAATGAAATAATGTCTTTCGCAGCAACTTGGGTGGAATTGGAGAACATCATCCTAAATGAACTAACTCATGAACCGAAAATCAAACACTGCATGCTCTCACTTACAAGTGAAAGTTAAACTAAGGATCTGCAAAGGCATAGAGAATGATAACATGGATACTGGAGACTCAGAGGGAGAGGGGAAGGATTGGAGGAACAGAAAATCACCGGTTGGGTACAGTATGCACAGGCGGGGGTGGTGGGAACACTTAAAGCCCAGACTTCTTTGCCACTATACAATGCATCCATATAACCAAAAAGTAATTGTATCTCCTAAAGCTTTTGAAATGGGGGAGGGGGGAAGGGAAAAAACCCAATATATATTTTTTGGCAGGCACTTTCTGCAGTTCAAATGGACATACTAACCTGTGCAGGGGGCACCCTTTGCAGGGAGCTCATCCCGGTGGGCCAGGCTGGAGGCAAACTGGCATGAACAGAACAAGACCCAGGTCCCCACTCTCAGGGAAGGCAGGGCTCCACCCTCACTGCAACACCTTCTCTAAACCTCTCCAGGGGAGGAGGAAGGCAGACCTGCCGTGCTGTGGGGAACCCTGGTCCAGCACTTAAGCAGGCAGAAAAAAAAAATTATCTCAGAAAAACGAAAATCTTGGTGGAGCTCGAAAGTTCAGCTGTGGCCCAGCCCTGCTCACAGGCTGTTGTTAGACAGGGGAGGAAGTCTGACCACTGGGGAAGTCCCCCGACTCAGGATTAGCTTTATTGCTGAGGGCCAACCCTGCACCCGCTGTTTGCACCCCAGGCTCCTGTCCAGGATCCAGCTGGCATCTGCCTGCACCCAAGGAGGCCAGTGGAGACAGCGGGGGGTGGAGGATGGGAGTCAGAGCCAGGTGGTCCCCTCAACCTGAGGGCATGCCACATTCTCTCCTAGTACGAGGTCACATGCAGAAATCAACTTACCTAGACTGGACTCATTTTAACAATGACTTCGCTGCATTACATTCTAATGCTGTGTTCTTGGCTTTGACCTTGAGTATTAAAGAAGCAGCTCAATGAAGAATGCTCCTAAATCGTCTGTGAGCTGTTAAATAAGCTGCTCATTATTTTCAATGATGCCATTTAAGAATCCATGGAACAAATGACTTTTATAATTTTAGTGCAAGTAGAGCTCATATTTTCTAAAGACGACTTTTAACATTTTTTTCATTTTTGCTTTGATAGCCAGAAAGCTCAGAGTCACATTTTGTGTCACACATTTTGTATATGTTTGCAGCATATTTGTTCCCTCTCTTGCTAGACACCATCCTTCTATATGTTTTTTTAAAAATTCACTTCTTATTTTATTGTAAACTGCCTCAAATTCTTTTTAGGAACAGACAAGATATGAATAAACCTGCATAACAATATACATTGAGGAAATCGACCATTGGCAGAGACACTTTCTTAACTCAAGCAAAGTTGTAACATTGCTTTACTGAAAACAAAACTGCAGGAAAAAAATTCAATCTGTGTGACTTTCTAAGACAATTGGACTAGGCACTTCAAAAAATCATCACAAAAATTCTAGGAGACAGATCTAGATTAAAAGAGATAAAAAGACATAACAACCAAAATACTGACCTGTGGTAGGATCCTGGTGGGGATTTTTTTTTTAAAGCTATAAAAGGCATTTTTTTAATGCAAGTGGGAAATTTGAGTATGGACTAGATAGTGGATGATGTTAAAGTTAATTCTATCAGGTGTGATAATGGAATTGCAGAAGAACGTCCTTGGGAGACACTTAATGAAATACTATGATTGTTTACAATTTACTTTCAAATGGTTAAGAAAAAACAAAACGTGAGACAGAGAGAAAAAAATTTGGCAAAATACAAACAACAGTCTACAGTTGTTCATTGTACGATTCTTTGATCTTTGCTCTGTTTGAAAATTTTCACAGTAGGTTGGGTAGAGGTATGCAAAAGTCTACCACTTATAAATTAATCAGATACACAGTATTAAGTCTGATGGCAAATCATTTTCTGGAACCCCAGGTGTACTCCAAATAACCCAAATGGTTGGGTTCAATGTGAATGGGCTTCAAGGAACAGACATAAAACTTAGCAAGGAAAGGAGAAAACCAATCACTACCACCACAGTTTTCCCACCATCACACTCTGTAGGAAGGTCATAGAACTCCATGGCCTGAAGGGACATTTGAGAGGAGGGGCTGCTCAACACCCACCTGCATTAGGGAAGCCAGGAGTGACAGTCAGGATGCTACAATGCACCCCAAAGTCACCTGTAGTCAAACCTATTTTCATAGATGGAGTGGCAGGTTCATTGCACAGATGTGATCTAGCCAGTACCAAGACATTCGTGGACATCCTCTCGCCATAGCGGAGAGCACCTGGACCCGGGGTGGTAGGTGGTCCCTGTGTGACTCACCGGGTCACCAGTCCCATGGAGAAGGCTTGGACATCCCCATGGCATCCTCCCACCCCACCCACCACAGAGCTTGCCTCTCCATCCCACCTTGCTGGGTCACATTTTCTGGGTGGCGCCTCTGTAAGTGGATTTGGACAGTTTGCCCTGACCCCACTCCAGACTGTTGGCTGAAAGTCTCTGTTGCTACCCACATCATTAAGGGATGCTGGGAATTAGCTCTGAATCATTTATTCATTCATTTCAAAATGCTTAAAACCTGCTCTGTGCCAGGCACTGTGACAGATGGGAATGTACATTTGTGAGTAAATCAGACAAGGTCCTTGCCCTCCTGGTGTCTAAGGTCGAAGTAGGAGACAGGCAGTGAAACAAGCAAACAGATGTGTGTGTGTGGTATGTATTGTGTGTTGTGTGTGTGTGTGGTATGTGGTGTGTGTGGTGTATGGTTCACATGTGGTAGCATATGTGTGGCATATGGGATGTGGGGTATGTGTGGTGTGTGTGTGTGATGTGGTCTATGTGTGTTGTATGATGTGGTGTGTGTGTATGGTGTGGTGTGTGTTTGTGCGGTATGTGGTGTGGTGTGTATGTGGTGTGTGCTTTGGTGTGTACGACGCAGGGTGTGAGTGTGTGTGGTATGTGTGTGGTATATGGTGTGATGTGTGTGTGTGGCATGTGCGATATGTGGTGTATGTGTGTGGTATGTGATGTGTGATGGTGGTGTGTGTGGTATGTGTGCGGTGTATGGTGTGGTGGTGTGGTGCATGTGTACGGTGTATGGTGTGATGTGTGGTATGTGTTTGGTATGCAGTGTGTGGTGTATGGTGTGGTGTGGGTATGTGGTGTGTCTGTGTGTGTTTACACAGTCATCCTTTGGTATCCACAGGGATTGGACCTCCATAGATACCAAAAGCCGGGTGCTCAAGTCCCTTGTATAAAATGGTGTTCATTTGCATATAACCTACACACACCCTCTGCATTCTTTAAACCATCTCTAGATAATTTATAATACCTGATACAATGTAAATGTGATGTGAAGATGTGTCATGTGTATTATTGTGTTATTGCGCTGTTATTTTCTGAACATTTTCTATCCGAGTTAGCTGAATCCGTGGTCGTGGAGCCTGCAGCTAGAGGCCAGTTGTACGTCACACATGAATCCATCTCACTACAAGTGGATTGTTCTAGGAAGGAGGAGCATGGGTGCAGTTGGGTGGTGGCTTTTACCTTTCCTTCTGATGTTGGACCCTGGGCAGCTCTGCCCTCAAAAGTACTATCCCTTCCTGCCACCAACAGGAGGTGGGAGAAAAGTTCCAAGTCCTAAAGGGGGGAAGGAGCTCTGGGTGGAGAAACAGGGAGGGGAGGGAGAGTCTGGTGAGTTCAGAAAGTGAGAAGAGGGCAGAGGGGCTGACCAGGCTGGCTGACGGGAGGAGAATGCCCCTACATGCGCTTGGAGGGGGACCATCGGGCCAGCCCTTGCAGGTGGCACTTAGCAGCCATAGGTTTATTCTGAGTGAAGGGAGCCCACTGCACTGTTTTAAGATGGACATGATGTGACTTAGGTTTTTAGGGTTTTTTTTGAGTTGGAGACTCACTCCGTCACCCAGGCTGAAGTGCAGTGGCACACTCACGGCCACCCCAGCGTCGACCTGCTGGATTCCGGTGATCCTTCTGCCTCAGCTTCCAAGTAGCTGGACTGCAGGTGTGTGCTACCACACCCGGCTAATTTTTGATTTACTGTAGAGACGAGGTCTCGCCAAGTTGCTTAGGCTGGTGTTGAACCTGCAGGCTCAGGCAATCCGCTCGCCTCGGCCTCCCAAAGTGCTGGGATTACAGGCTGAGCCACCGAGCCTGACTGTGACTTAGGTTTTAAAACACTGCAATGGGGGCTCTGTGGCGAGCTGATCAGAGGTGGCCACGAGTGGAAGCTCTTGCTGTATTCTGAGTGGGACAACAAGGATAGTGACTGTGGAGAGAAGAGGATGGATTCCACATACGCTTTGCTGGCAGAACCGGCCCATTTGCAAATGGGGTGGATGTTAGGGTTGAAAAAAGAAAGGACATCAAGGATGACTTTTAGATTTCTGGTTTAAGCAAATGGTGGTACCAGCAACAAAGAGAGGAGTGATTAGAAGGGGACAAATGGGCACAGTGACATAGAAGTCAAGACATGAGAATTTTTTTTTATCTTCTGAAGGATACTTCCTCCCTTTCGGTCAGTCAAAATAATCAATCTGGTACTTGGTGAGACTTTGCCTTGTATTAAGCTCTAAACGTTTACCCTGATCATATTTTATTTTAAAGATGATTTGAAATGACTTGCAAATGAAAGTCACAGGTATAAGAAAACAATTGAAAAGGTGTGTGTATGTGTGTGAAAGTACAAGAGCCAAGGAACAGAAGGATGGAAATAATCACATCCAAGTCCTAATTCTAAAAGAAACATATACAATTGCAAACCAAAAAATTTAACTCTGAGCCTCCCAGCAGCCAAAGCAAAAAGGGAAAGGTTGAGTTTTATAGAGCTCATTGTGTAATAAAAGGAAGCATGCTGGCTTCCCCGGAGAAATAAAACTTTGTATTTATTCTCAACTTTGGAAGCATTTTTGTCATTACCTGTCTTCTCTAGGGCCAATGATCAATACGGTGGAGTTTCTATATTGTTGATAACAATTTCACACAAAATACAAAGGTCTTCCATAGAAAACCTGAAAAAGATCTCTCAAATGTCCAGTAAAGTGGACTATGGGGGACACTGGTCAGGGCACGGGTCTGTAGTTGAGGGGTCACTCTGGCCTGGGACTTTCTTTGGTTTTGTTTTAATAGTGTCTGTGATGGGTGACTTGCTACCCACTGACTTAACTACAGTTTCTTTGGTCTTAGGATAAAGACCCCTTTTGTGATCCTGTCTCTATACGTAAATGTATGAGTGGTGTATGTGACTCCGTGTGTGTAAACCATTTGAGTCAGCAGCCAACTTTTTACAGCCATTTAAGTAAACCCCACACACTTCCCTCCTCTCTGCCTGGAACATTCTGACTTCCCTCACCTTGGGAGAGCAAACCTTACCTCTCCGAGGCCCCGGACCTTGTTCATGTCACATTTAACACAGAAGAAGGCACACATTCCTTTGTTTTTGCCCTCTGATCCGCTGACCCGATCCCGACCCCCTCCCGTGACTGACGGTCAGGGAGGACCTCTGACATAACCACCTGCTTACAGGGGATCCCGGATGCTGTGGGCTAGTGGTGCTGGCTTGAACCAGATTCCATGCTCCGTGGCCCCGAGGCTGAGTGTCAAAGACCCCCCTCCCCACGCCCCCTCGGTGAGAACTCACCCCACACGGGCGGCGTGACACCAGCTCATGGCTCCCGGGTCTGGGCCGGGGCCGGTTGCGTGCCGCCCCCTCCTCCGAGCCGCGTGACTGTCCTCGATGAGGCTCCACCTGGGCCGACAGGCCTCCGGAGCGAGCGGCCTCTGGAGCGCCTGGGGACCCGGTGGCCCGCAGGTGGCCGCGCAGAGCCCGCGCAGGCGCACGATGAATAATTGACGCTCGCTCGGAGTGGAATTCCCACCGCGGCTTGCGGGGGGGGGGGGGGGGGGGGGGGGGGGGGGGGGGGGGGGGGGGGGGGGGGGGGGGGGGGGGGGGGGGGGGGGGGGGGGGGGGGGGGGGGGGGGGGGGGGGGGGGGGGGGCGGGGGGGGG